>CAEGAF010074855.1:0-108143 GCA_903067075.1 Micropoecilia bifurca | reverse complement strand
CCCCCCCCCCCCCCCCCCCCCCCCCCCCCCCCCCCCCCCCCCCCCCCCCCCCACACCTTGTCCCTAGTCTCAAGAATCACTGGCTATATTAGCCTGAAATAATATTAGCAGATTTAAGACTTAAAATAACATAGATTAAAATATGAGCTCTATTATTTGAATATATTAAAATAAGCAACAGTAAAAAGTGATGTCCAGCTCTTTATGGTTAGAACTCCCATGAAATAATTCTACCATTTCACCATTTCTACTGCTAACGGTCTGTTCAGGGTCACATTGTTGTGAGAATCTAGACAGCTGAACTCCATTTACTAAATATGAAAATACTAAATATGAAAGACGGCCCAGATCTTTAAATTAGGTTACCAGAATAAAGTGGCATAGATAAAAATCTATGCCATATTTTTCAGATGTTTTTTATGTAGCAAAAGACTTTAAAAACATTCATTATTTTAATTCAGTTTCACAACTTTGTGCTGCTTTTACTTGTTTATCACATTAAACTCCCTTTAAACTGCTTATCTTAATTGTCCAACACGACATATGTATTAGTAGTGAAAACCTTAGCAGATGCTAACATCTACAATATACTTGATCTCAACCAATCAGTCCTAAGGAAAATGAATAGTGGTCCTGAATTGGCTGTTTCACAAACGCCAGTCAATTGTGCATCAAGCAGCATCATGTCTATGTATTTGAGCTTCCCAAGCTGCATTCTCCTTCAAATATTCAGATATACTCTAAAATGTCTCTGAATTAGCTAATTTTCCGCAAATAATATGGCTCTACATCCATGCAAAAATCTGTAAATAGACGGGGGTCCCATTGTACATTGAAGATTTTGAGCGAAAGATAAAATATGAACAAGTTCAAGTGGTACAGATATTTTTGCAGGGTGCATCAGCTAACAAATGAATCCCTTTAGCGCTTCATGATCTCTGAAAGATACAGGCCCCCAAATCAGTGGGGTAACTTGAAAGGCTCATGTCTGCAGCCATTTAATGAAAAACAAAAATTAGGCCAGCGTTCTCTGTTTGCCCATTCTTCATGTGAGGGGAGCTGGCAGGGGTGAGGCAGCGCTGTGCCAGGAAAACATTGCTGTGGAACCACGACACATGGTCTCTGTTTTATGCGACCTGCAGGTCTCCTCCGCTCTAATCAAATCTTGCCAAAAAAATCTCATCTCAGCTTTATGCAGTCGATGCACAGGTCTGAAAATTGAAAGCGGGCTTCCGAATTAATTTGATGTCAATTTAGCGTCTGCTGGGACCCAAAATCTGATCACAAATGATTCATTTTGCAGTTTTGTTCCCCCCACCTCTCTCTTTCTCTTTCTCTCTCTCTCTCTTTCTTTGCTGCCTTCGATATGAATAAGACCTCAGCAGCTCCGACACTGAACATGGTAATTAGCCCTCTTCAGGAGTAATGAAAGAAGAGGAGGAGTCCTCCCTTTTTTAGGGTCAAACCAGAGGCACCATTCAGCAAGCACACCGTCATTTATCACCAGGAGAGGCTGCCTCCGTGAAGAGCCAGTGAAAGGCTGATGGGGCTTCCCCACTGGGTTCCTCTGGACCTCCTTTACTGCCAGGGAACTGGAAATCCTGGTCGCGGATGAAAGGTGGGGGGGGACAGAAAGAGTTTAACCTACATCGCCGGCTCTGCATTTTTTATTCAACCCGTCCCCAGAAAAGACGGATTTAAAGCCGTAAATCTGTGTTTTCCAGAGAACGGAAGAGGCATGGGAAAAAAAACAAGGAGGGCCCCATTCCAATAAAACGGGTGAATAAAACAAATCCTAAGGGAGAGGATTTAATCACAAGACGCAAATTTACTTTCCCCATAAATTTGCATCACCTCAGTGGAATTTGTTGGTCGTTTCTATAGTTTTGAAAACAGTTCCCCGATCCGTCAGGTTGGACACTGCGTCAGGGAGCAGGGCCGCCGCTTGCTAGCTGTCAAAGATGGAGACGGCTGGATGAAAGCATGAGATGCTCAGTCCACACCCAGGATCTGATTGGTGAATTGTATTTACACAGATCATTAAGGAGCTGCAGAATCTGCCACAGAATCAGTGAAAGCACTAAAAAGGGTCTTTATGAGGAGCCTCATCACCAGGGAGGGAAAGAAAACGGAGAATGAACTTGTCAGGAAATTTCGTTTTTACTTTTCATGCTAGTGTAAATCTATAGCAGAGTCTTGGAAGAGGATTTGGATCTTAGAAAATGTTCCTTTTAATCATGAATAGTTTTCATTCCACTTCACAATTATGTTCAACTTTATGCGGGTATTGCTATATAAAATCCTAAATAAGCACATTAAAGTACGGGTTGTAATATAAAAAAACTATTACAAGAGGAATTCATATATATATATATATATATATATATATATATATATATGGAAACAATCTGGAGAGCTCTATCTATGTAGAACTACAGGTTTCCAGATAGCCAGTTGGACACATCAATGATGGTTTTAATCACACCCAATACTTAACTCCCATCTATTACCAGTCAATATTTTAAGAAGGGATTTACCATGAAAATTTATTTTTAAAATACTATTAGAATTTGTCGGTGACGATGCCTTACCAGCTAATTAATTTTTCTCTACAGTATTTTCCGTGTTTCACTTCCTTGATGAAACGGAGACATTTTGGATGTTTCGTAGTCTTGTTCTCTCTCGACACGTTCCAGCTCTGAGCTCACGTTTGTCTCACGGTTTGAGGGAAAGCAGTGGAAGATGTAGCAGGTGTGTGACTCCCCTGTGTGTCGCGGCGAGGTTTGTGGGTCTGCAGAGGGATGTCATCATAAACGCAAGCTAACGAGTCCCTCTGGCTCAGACTGTGACCAGCAGAGCTGCAGACTCATAGCATTACCATGACAAAGCTCTGTGCTTGGATGCAGCATGACATAGAGATAAAGAGGCAACCACTGTATTTCACACTTTCACTGTGGCTCTGACCAAAGCTCTCATTTTTGTTTTGGAGCAACGTCTTTGCACTTTACATCCATTTCTGTGAAAGTGGAAATGTCTGCACATGTAGCAGATAAAAATGTTTGACTAAGAAGACGCAATGTTGAAAAGGATATTTGGGACTGAGATCACAGGGATTTAAATGAATGCAGTATTCTGTTAGACTTGCAATTGAAAAAACAATTTAGCTTAGCAACTTAAACCCAGCTTCACTATAGATACATTTAACTTGAAATAAAAATTAAATTGTCCCGTTAAGAATTTACCAAGATAAGCAGCAAAACCTTTCACAGAAAATGTCTCCATCTTGATTCTCACAGCATTCAACACAGTGGATACTGAGAGGTGTCGGAGGTCAGGTGTGGGACACAACGTCAAACCGCATGAACGCAACTGTGGTCATTAAACTTAAGTGATCTGATATCATCAAAGATAAGACACACAATCACTGCTTCATTCCAATCTACAAAAGAATCATTTGAGAACTGCTGCACTACCTAAAGGAGTCCACAAGTGGACATTTTGTCTTGTTTCTCAAACTGAACTGTGTCCTCTAACACACTACTTTTGTGTGAATGCCGGGAAAAAGTTCAGAACTTTTTAGTTTTTGCCTGACATTCACACAAAAATGACATTTTAGAGGACCCCAAATTGTTTTTGTAGAAAAAAAAAACAAGTTACAGCTTCTCCCTCAAACACCTCAACTACAACAATGATGGACTACGCTTGTGATTATGCTGCAGAACCTGTTCTGCAAAGTTCTACCAAAGACTCCACTTGTTCTTTGTCGTGGGCTATTCTTGTTTTCTTTTTGTGTTTACCGCTAACCTGGTATCCTTTTCCTTCCGCTTTACAATTATATTATGTCCCATTAAAGACATTTGTGAGGTATGTATAAAAAAAAGGGTAGGAATATTTTTTGCAAAACACAGAATAATTTCTATCTTGATGAGTTTGGAGGTTACCACACAGTGTGGTGCTGCCAGCACCATGCTTCCTGTTGTAGATGGTGTGTTCAGAGTTATGTGATGTACTTTGGTAGAAATACCCGCAGTACGACCAATAGATTATTACAATAATGGATTTTTTTGCAACCCTGCCAGTGATTGGACCAATGTTTTTGACTCAACAGTATTAACTCAGTTTCTGGTAACTACGGTAACGCTGCTTGCTACAGCATCAAATATAATGTTGTCAGTGTCGCCATGGCTGCTCGCTCAGAACGCCACTGAGGTGTTTACCGAGGAAAACAGCATAATGGCCGCTCCCAGCTGTGACGAGTCTCTACAAAACAGCGGTTATAAATAATTGCGTTTGCGACCAATAAATACCAACGTGGTCAGATCTGAGGAGTTTCACTGAAAAGATCCGGCTTTTTTTGTTCAGTTTTTTTTCTTTGTGCCCTCTAGCCTCTTTCTCTCATCTGTGTCTGATGTCTTTTCAGTTTGCTCCATCATGTGTGAGGAGGCCCTCCAGCGCCAGGCGCTTCTCCAGCCTGGCTGTCCAGGACAGGCACAATGGAGCCCGGTTCCTTCGTCCCCTTCCTCGCCCCCCCTCCCTCCCCGTGGGGTAAAGAAGTCTCCCTGCAGGAGCAGAGGAGGAGGAACGCCACAGAACATGAGTGCAAACTTTCACAATCTCTTCGCCGTTGTTTCAGCAGACAGTTGAAAATGAAAAATGTTATCGCCGAGGCCAACTCTGCTGTAGGTCAGTGACTTTGCTTCCCAGAAATGTTTTACTCTTGCTGGAGCTGCATCTCCATTCCAAACGAATCCCGTAAAATGGTAGTAAAATGAACAAAAACTTACATAAAGTAAAGTGTGAAATAAAAAAAAACCAACAACACAAATATTGAAGGACACGTTAGCTGGCTTTTGACAACTAGATGTGTGGTGAAAGAGAGGTCAACCATCACTACCGTAGACGCAACTGACCCTTGAGTCCAGAGTGGGCAGCATCTTCTCCATACTGTTGAGCCACTGCCTTACTGCTCTGATCTGACCCCTGAACTCACACTGCCATTGGCTCAAATCCTCAGCTTCCGTCCTGGACCAGAGGAGAGAAGACGCAGAGTAAACAAAGAACTTAAACATTTTTGGTCAAAATAATATCCCTTATAACCAAATCAGCTAAAAGATCTAATTTGTTCTTTGTGGCTAAGAAGTACTTTTCACAAGTGTCTGATGAACCAAAATGTTTCATTTGACGAATCTGTTTTGAAGTCGAGAGACGTTTGAACTGTTTCAAGTTGAGAAGATGACATGATGAAAGTTTTAGAGGAGCATACCAGGTTGTCTGATCCTGGGATGTTGGTGATCCAGTCAAAGCAATCCCCTCATCCTGAAACAAACAATGTGGAAAGTACAGTGCACTGCAAAGGACCCACAACGACCACAAACTGTTTATATTGGGATTTTATGTGCTAGACTGACACAAAGTACTGAATAATGATGAACTGGAAGAAAACTGATGCAATTTTTCTTTCTTTTTCTTTTATTCATTGGAAATTTGGACCTGCATTTGCATTCACTCACACCCCACCTCTTCCCGACCAATACTTTGTAGAACCACTTTTTGTTGCATTTTTTTTGAGTCTTGGAGTACTAGACACTGATTTATTTATTTATTTTACCTGTTCCTTCTTGTGAGATAGCTAGAGGATAGAGAACGTCTGTAGACACCATTTTATAAGTTTTCCAAAAGGCTTGCAATTGAAATTAGGCCTGAACTTTTTAACACATTAATGTGTATAAATACAAACCATTCCACTGGAGCTCTTTTTGCAGTTAGGGTTGTTCCACTGCAGGAAGGTCCAGTCTTGAGTCTTTGCAGGATATGACAGTATTTGTTTTCTCCACAGAATACACCACTTGACTTGTGAGGGTAAAGTGCAGTCATGTAGCGTTTTCCATCAACTTCAAAATTGCATACATTTTGTTCACATTTTTTTAAGAGTTTGGATAGAAATACACTCCACAATCCAGATTTTTATTTGAAATCTAAAGCAAGCATGTATTTCCTGCAGGGTGTATACCTCACTTGTTGTCAAAAGACTACTGGAGATAAGCATCAACTCTCTGCAACCATGCAAGTATGAGCAGGTATAGACTCACTTGCATCTCAAAATGCCTTAATTTGTGTTTTTCTATCATATAAAGTCTCAATAAAACAGAACATTCGACACTGTGTTGAACTTTGTTTCACACTAAAGTTTTGGGGTGGGATCATGATTCTCTTCACTCTTACCTCCCTGGCAGCTCCTGGGAGGGAAGCGGCTGCATCAGAGTAGTCAAGGGAGCTGAGAGAAGAATTCAGTGAGGCAAATTCCCCGTTGCTCCTGGCGACAGGCTCCTCCATCAAACCATGGGGCTAATGTTGGCAAAGAGACCAGAAAACGTTTCCACCCGAGACTCTGGTTTATGCGTTTCTAAATTCTAAAACTGTCAAAATTACACTGTTTTAAAACAAATTATATTTTATTTTATAATAGAAATGCAAGTACACTTTTTGTTGCCTCATGTTTATATTAAAAGTGGAGAAGGAATCATAGTAAACATAGCTGTTACTTCTTTGGAGACGAGTCAGCCTCACACTGCCCTCTTGTGGTCATTAGCTGATTTTCCAGTTCAACCTGTTTAAATCACTGGCAAGCCATTGAGCTAAGATGCAGAGACTTGACCAATAAGGAGCTTCTTCTAAATTACTGAATGGAATGTGAACCTATAAATTACTACATTAAAATGATTTGATTAGGATTTTGATAAAACGATAATTAAAGCTGAAGATTATATATGTTTAGGATTTTGACATGTGTCAATTGTTTCAGTGAGTTCATGCATGTGCTCTGGAAGCCACCAACAAATTCTGTTTATGCTGCAGGCTGACAAGTGAAGAGATAGTCCATAACTAAAAAACAGAACCTTAAAATATCTTTAGTTTACCACGACAAACACATGGAAGTTTTAAAAATGTGTAGATTTTTTATGTTCCTTCAGAGCTTGCTTCTTCTATTTTCTTTTCTTTGAGGAAGGTGCTGGTGGGAAAGATATGCTCCAAGAATTCCAGCTCTGATTTGGATTATTCCAGATAATTAGAAATATGTGCATATCTGTTTATAGTGAAGGTTCCAAAGATAGGAACTACAAAAATGCTGAAAAACACTAGTTTAAGTTGGCTACTTGCATATTATATTTAAACTGCTTAAGTGGTTGAAGACGCTACAGGTTTTATTCTATTTATCACACTTCATTACATTCAAATTTTAGGCCTTCACAGGTCTTAAAACATTAAATATACTTTACTGAAAGGTCCATAAATAAGGTTTAATTAATATTTATTAAATTATATTTCAAATGGTATATTTTTGTATTCTACAGAATAAATGTTCATTCAATTGAAATCCATTGACACTGATATTTTCATGCATTTTTTTCTCTAAAATTTAGGACGTCAGTTGAAAATACCTGCAAATATTTTCATTCTGATGCATGAATGACAAGAGGTCCTGTTCGCATATTTATTTACAGCATGTTATCTTCAAATACAACAAAAATTCTCGTTTTTGTTAAAGCAACATTTGCCCCCAAAAAAGCAGAATCAGCTCGTGATGCTAAACTTTAGTGAATTTAAAAAAGAAGTTTACATTTGACAAAATGTTTCCTCTTAATCTCAGCAAAGTTAATAAAACATGCAAGGCACATTTATGACAACAAAAACATGTTTAAAACAATTTGAAACGATGCAAAACAGAAATGCATGGTATGGAAAAAAAAACACGAAGCAGAATAAAAGTTGTCTTTTCAAGGTTGCTGTTTTAAAAACATCAGATAACAGGAGTGAATCTGAAAGAATGCATACATTCATGCTAGTGAAATAATTGACACTTGGTTTAACTGGATTTATAATAAATCAATTAAGATAAGTATAACCAAAGCCAAAAATGTGCTTTTATTTTGTTGAAGTGTCACAATTTCAAGTAAAGTCTGTTGGTGTAGATTGTGTTTTATGGCAGGGGGTATTTATTTCAAGATATTCTAGAAAAAAAATCACTATTATCATTCAAGTAAGAATAACATGCCAAAGGCACACAACTAGAGAATGTTCGTAGAAAAATGGCATCCCAAGATGAAGTTCACTCAGTCTCAGTTTTCCTCAAATGTGACACGTGATGGTGGAAGGAAGAGGATCTAGGAACAAATAAAATGACCATGAAACACAAGCAAAATAAAGCAAACCATGCAGCAAATAAAAGGGGGGAAAAAAACAGAAAATACTTTTGGGTTTTTATTTTTCAAGCATGAATGCTAATAATGTCTTGTGAAACTGCTGAGCGTTTTACCTGTTTTTCTGTGCCAGGGTGATACTGACACACATTTCCATCAACAGGCGAGGCGTGCACTCTGGTCAACTGAGTATCCATGCTAACGTTTTGGAATCTGATTGACTGATCCATCTATCGAAAAAGAAGAGGTCGAAGAACAAAAAGCTCTATTAGGAGTCTGAAAAGTTGAGTAGACACAATTTACAGCAGTAGCCCATGAGATGGGAAGACAAATGAGCTAAAAAGGCTTTGAGATACATTAGGAATCAATGAAGGGAAACAAAGTAATAAAAATAAAGAATGAAAAAAAAAAATTCAACTTACAAAAGTCAAAAATCAGGCAGCTCTGTGAAGGGGTGCAGGATTGAGTGTGACATCATCTTGGGATTTAGCTGGAACACTTGACTGATGTTCAATTTGAGATACCCACAATTTAGAGTTTGCACAACAACAAAGAAATGTACTCGTCCACTGATTACAATATGCCAAAGGTAATGACAACGTGGAACTCGTTTCACAATGAATGATTACAACGGTCGTTTTCATTATTCATTATTCCAATAGTGTTTCATTTTGTAGTGTTTTAACTGGTATAATTGGTGTTGTCATTTACTGGGTACAGTGTACGCATAGAGAGAGAAAAAGAACATAATTACATACTCTATATAAACATTTCAAAGTTTCAAAGGCATCCATACATTTTTAGATAAAAACCATTAAAACTGTGTTGACATTCAATTTGTCATTATTACCAGTCATAAAGTTATAAACAGAAAAAAATTTCACTAAATGACTAACATCTATAAAAAGAAAAAAAAACAGTGGAAAAATAGTTTTGTTTGGTATGCATACAATATATATTAGTCTTAGAAAGCACTAGTGTACATCTATTGAACACTTTAAAAAAAAAAAGCATAGTCGCTTAAAAACAGCAGAAATGTCATGCTTTGTTTTGAATTTTGTCTTAGAAAAATTTGACTTGTATTAAATGATTTAGATTTTCTGGATTTTTGGTGATGCATAATTACACCCTCATAACAGAGGCACCTGTTGATACTGTTACTGTTCAAAAGAAAAATATATAGAGAGAAAATCCATAGCTTAGGCAATGTTAATTTGACCACATGCAATTATGAATAAATAAATTATACTTTTTTTTTTACTACTGTAACTATTTTTTTCTGTTAGAAATGCATCTATAAAGTGCATTAGTACTATTGGTTTTTAATCAAAAGGTGTCAGGAACAGCAGTAGCTAATCAATATCTGCGACTGTAGCTGGATGTAGACGTGAAGGAGGAGGATGAGAAGTTCATGCTACCGAACCCTGAACCAGCGTCAATGCTGCCTCTCCTGGACCCAGATCGGGATCCGGTTCTTGAGCCGGTCCGAGAGCCATATGCTGATCCAGAGCCACTGGCATTGTAGGGACTGTAGAGGCCTTTGCTAGATTGTGAGGAGGCCTCCAAAAGCCTTAAGCCACTTCCCTCCTCCACCATGCTTCTTTCCATGGCATCTTTGAAGGAGATTTTCAACTTGGTTTTTGGGCACGTTAGATATTTTGAATAGGCACTGACATCCCTCAATTTTTGGGCAGTACGAGCATCGATTGTTCCTTTTCTGATGGACTCATCCAGAGACACTCGGCCTGTGACATCGGGCTCAATAAGACCACCTGTCAAATACTGAACCTCAAGGAAACGCTGACCAGCCTCATAATATAGCCAGCCTTTCTTCAGAGCTTGTGATGCTGACATCTTCACCTTAGTTCGGGGGTCTTCAAATCCATTAAAAGCTTTCAGTGCCAGGTTGAGACGATCAACCATAACCTTATCAACCAAGCCTTTGTCTGTAGCTTCGGCAACTGACAACTTTTCCCCACTTGCAGGGTCAATAATTCCTCCTGTGCAGGCTTGGGCCTCCAGTAACCTCTGGCCTGTTATGTTGTCCACCAGGTTTCTATGGATTGCCTCAGTGATAGACACTTTCTCCAATGTGTCTATGTCCAATATTCCTGCTACGGGTCCTGTCTCTTCTGATGGGTCATTCCATATCACTGCAGGTGGTTTAGTCGATGGTATGGGGCTCATGGAAGTGGAGTAACTGGAACCAGTAGTGGAGCCAAATGAGGATGAGCGTGAACGGGAGCCTCCCATGCCTCCAGAAAGCATGTCAGCAAACTCTGTAATGGACAGGTTTCCAGCTCTGTATTTATCAAGAGAATTCTGGTCAATGTATCCACGTAAAATGGCGTCATCAATATCATACTGCCTGCCTGACCTTCTATCAATGATTATGGATTTGACAGAGCCATCAGAGGAGGTCATTGTAATTTCCTCCCATTCACACTCTTGTTCCGAAAGCTCCAGGTATGTCTGGTGGTCAATGAGTCCTTTGCTGTAGGCCTCATATACAGACATTTCTTTGCCTGTCTCTGGGTCTACAATGACAATTCTGCGTTTACGGACAGATGTTTTAGAGGAGGTCTTTCTTTCTCGCTTCTTTTCTTTCAGTAGCAGAAGCACCAGGCCAGTATCAGGATCAGTAATACACCTCTCCATAAGTTGGAGGTAGGTTAGATTTTCTTCAGTATTGGGATCAAAGAAGCCTTTGGTGTCATCAGATGGGTCAGTCAGAATCTCATTCATTTCTTCATCAAAGAAACCACGGTTGTAGGCTATCTCAACTGGTAAGCGATGACTTTCTTCTGGGTCAATAATTCCACCAGTGGCAATTTGAGCTTCTAGGAGACGGATGCCATGATCTTTCAAGATGAGTCCCTTTTTCATGGCCTGGAACAAAGAGATTGTCTTGCCTGAATAAGGATCTCTGTACCCTGTCACTGCACGCTCAGCAGAGAGAAGCTTGTCTTTGAATTCTGGACCTACAATTCCCATCTTCACAGACTCATTTACTGTAAGTTTAAGGTTTTTGATTGGATCAATGACATATCCTGTGGCTGCCTGAGCCTCAAGAAGTTCAAATGCAGTGCCTGGTCTTATCATGTTTTTCTTCATGGCCTGGTAAATTGATAGGCGTTCTTTGCTTGACTCCAAAAACACTCCAGCAATACAACTTGTGCCCTCGAGGTATCTTGAGAGTCTATTGCTAACTTCCTCCACTGAAATAATGCCTTCATTCAATTCAGTGACAGTCTGCTGATCAATAATTTGTGAGCGAATCAGCTCCTCCATTGTGATCTGTTTTCTCAAACCCTTGAATGTTAACCTCTTATCTCCCAGGGAGAGTAGTCGCAATCCACCCACAAGCTTGCATCTCTTGAGAAGCTCTGCATATGACAGTTGTTCTTCAGTAACAGTAACAGGATCAATGAACCCCTTGACACTATCTGAGAGTTTCTCATTGGTCTCCTTGTTGATATAACCTCTTTGCAAGGCAATGTCATCTGGAAGATGAAACTGGAATTCTGGATCAATGATACCTCCAGTAGCAATTTGAGCCTCCAACATTTTAAGGGCATAATCCTCTGGAACAAGATCCTTTTTCATGGCCTGGAAAAGAGATATGACCTTCCCACTGTATGGATCCTTATATCCAGTGACAGCTCGTTCAGCTGAAAGTAGTTTGTCATGGATCTCTGGTCCAACAACTCCCTTACGAACAGCTTCATCAACAGTGAGTGTCTCGTTCTTTACTGGATCAATAATAAAGCCTGTTGCAGCTTGTGCCTCTAAGAGAGTAAGCCCTATTTCTGGTTTAATAAAACCTCTTTTCATTGCTTGATATATGCTCATCTTGGAGCTTGAGTCTGTTGTGACACCAGCAACGCAGCCTGTGCCATAGAGATACTGTTTTACACTAGTCATCTCCATTATATCACGAATGTCTCTCTTGCCTTGTTTCAGAAGGTTGTATGTCTCGAGATCAATGATGCGGGCATTGTAGAGCTCCTCAATAGTTATCCTTCTTCTTATAGTCTTATATGACAATGGACTGTCATGTATGACAACTTCTCTCTGCTCCATTATCTCAATTATAATGATGATCATCCGTTCTTTAGTAATTTTACCAGAACGGTATTCTTCCAAGAGTTTCTGCCTCTCATGCTCTGGAAGCAAATTTGAGTTCATGACGTCCCACAGGTTCATTGGTTTATCGGCCAGGCCCTCAATTGGAATGTCAATTTGGGTGTTGGTAAGATCACTCTGGGTTTGTTCTTCTGTATAAACATATGTTTTTTCCACAACAGTTGGAGACTGAGGTTTGGAGAGTGGCAGGATATACAGGCCTGTGTCTTTGTCTTTTTGGCATTTGTCTTTAAGTTGCTTGTAGCTTGCATTTTCATCTGTTTCTGGATCTGAGAAAGGCTTGTTGTCATCTGAAGATTCAGACAAGGTCTTGGCAACTTCCTTACTGAAAATGTTCGTCTGGTATGCCACATCAGTTGGGACCCGGTGGCTCTTTACAGGATCAATGATTCCACCACTGAACATTTGAGCTTGCAACAGGGGGATGGCATGTTCTTTGAGTATAAGATCCTTTTGCATTGCTTCATAAAGGGAGATTTTCTTCCCAGTGAATGGATCCTTGTAGCCAGTGACTGCTTTTTCTGCAGAGAGGAGTTTTTCATGGAGTTCTGGACCAACGAGTCCTGCCTTCACTGCCTCATCTACTGAGAGACATTGGTTTTTTACTGGATCTACAATGAACCCAGATGCAGCCTGAGCCTCAAGAAGCAAAAGGCCAGTGTTGTGCCTAAGGAGTTTTTTCTTCATAGCCTGATAGATACTTATTTTCTCCTTGGTAGGCTCCAGGTATATTCCAGCAATGCTCTCAGTGCCCTGGAGGTACTTACTGACATTTGGATTCTCGCTGACTTTTCTAGGTGTGATTTTGCCTTGCTGAAGGTGATCAAAGGCTGTTTTGTCAATTATTTTGGAGTCATACAGGGAGTCTGCTGGAACATGATCTCTGAGTCCCTTAAAGCTGGACTGTTCCTTTTTCTTAGCCTCCTTCTCTTCCACAATTGTGATAATGATCTTGATAAGCTTTTCAATTGTAACTTTTCCTGATCTAAACTGTCTAATCAGTTCAAGTCTCTGTTCTTCAGTGAGATAGTCAGAGTGGATAATTTCCCACAGTGTCATCTTTCTGCCCTTGAATGGCCCACAGTCAAGCTCCACAGTTGCTTGTGTCATAGTGTCTTTTGTTTGGGCTTCAGTGTATGTTGCTTCTTCTTTATCATTAATTGCTTCATCACTAAGTGGAAGAAGCTTAAGACCAGTTTTTTTGTCTGTAACACACCTGTCAAACAGCTGGGAGTATGTGACATTTTCTTTTGTGTTTGGATCAAAGAAACATTTAGTTTCATCAGTTGGACTGCTTAGATGCCGTTTCATTTCATCATCTAAATAATTTCTCTTGCAAGCAACATCATCAGGTATACGATGGCTCTTCACTGGATCAATGATGCCACCACTGGTCATTTGGGCATCAAGCAGTCTGACACCTTGTTCTTTAGGAATTAGATCTTTCTTCATTGCTTGGAAAAGAGAGACTGTGTTTCCAGTGTAAGGATCTTTGTAACCAGTAACAGCTCTCTCTGCAGACAGGAGCTTTTCATGCAGCTCAGGACCAACAACCCCAGCTTTGACAGCCTCATCAACAGTGTACTTTTGATTTTGAACAGGGTCAACCACGTAGCCTGATCCTGCTTGACCTTCAAGCATTTTCAAAGCAAGTCCAGGCCTCATCATGTCCCTCTTCATAGCTTGGTAGAAGGACATTGTCTCTTTGGATGAGTCAATAAGTACCCCAGCTATGCAGTTTGTATCCTGGAGTGCTTTGTGAACAGGTTTCATTGCAGAGACATCCTTGACTGACACATTTCCTTTTATCAATTTGTTGTAAAGATCATTATCGATGACCTTGGATTCCAGGAGTTCACTGGCAGGAACAGATGTTCTTAAACCATCAAAGGTTATTTCCTTCTTCTTCTCCTTCTCCTCAGCCACAGTGATAACTATCCTAATTATCTTTTCAATGGTTATTTTGCCAGTTTTGTACTGGCGGAGAAGGTCTTTTTTCTGATCTTCAGTAAAGTACTCTGAGTTGATGATCTCCCAGATGGTGACAGTTTTACCCTGGAATCTTCCGAATGGCACAGACACAGTTGTTTTGTTGAAAACATCTTTGGTCTCCTCTTCTGTGTACATGCTAGAGCACTGAGCAGCTTTTTCTGTAATTGGCAGGAGTAACAGACCGGTCTCTGGGTCAGCAGTGCATCTTGCCATAAGTTCTGAATATGTTAGCGGTTCCTGAGTGCTTGGGTCAAAATATCCCTTTGTGTCATCTGACGGTTTTTCCATAACCTTATTCATTTCTGCATCATACTGTCCCTGTTTATAGGCGGTTTCATTGGGTACGCGGTGACTGTTGACAGGGTCAACAATGCCACCAGTGGCGAGCTGCGCTTCAAGGACTCTTATTGCATGGTCACGTTCTATCAGACCTTTCTTCATTGCTTCGAAAACAGAGACCTTTCCACCAGTGTAAGGATCTTTGTAGCCAACAACAGCCCTTTCAGCTGAAAGCATTTTGTCATGTAGTTCAGGGCCAATCAAACCTTCCTTCACTGCCTCATTTACAGAAAGTTTCTGATTCTTTATGGGGTCTAAAATGTAACCTGTGGCAGCCTGTGCTTCAAGAAGAATCATGGCTGTGCCAGGGGTAATCAATTTATCCTTTGAAGCTTGGTAAACAGACATCTTTTGATTTTTTGGTGTTAAAACACCAGCAATGGCATGCTTTCCTTTAAGAATTTGCTTTAGATTGTCAGCCTCACTAAGCTCCTGAACTGTGGTTTTGCCATCTTTAAGCTTGTCAAAATCCTTCTTGGGTAAAAGACCAAGGTCATGGAGTCTGCTTGCTGGTACCTTTTCACGGATACCATCAAAAGCTAGAGGATCTGGTCTCTTTTCTACACCATCTACCATATCAGTAGGAGCTTGACCATTGAGAATTGTCTTTGTTACCTCAATGGTTTTTAAATGTACATGTTCTTTGTTAGCGTCAATGTCAGTTTCAAGCTGTTGTAATTTCTCACGCAGTTTCTGATTTTCTTCTGCAAGAAGTCTTTCTTGCTCTAACTTCTTTCTCTCTAGTTCTTGCATTTCTTTCTGCTTATTAAGCATTTCCTGCTCTGCCTGCTTCTGTTTGCTGAGTGCTGCATCCATAGTAGCCAGAAGGTTCTTCTTCTCCTCCTCCATCTGCCGTTTTTGGCGTTCCTGTTCATCTTTGAGAGCTTTTGCCTTCTTCACTTCTTCTTCAAACTGACTTTCCAGTCTCTTTTTCTCTTCTTCAATTAACTTCTCCTTCCTCAATAGCATCTCCTTTTCAGTCAAAAATGTCTGTTGAAGCATGGTCTTCTCATGTTCAATTTGTTTCTGTTGTGCATCAGCCATCTAATGGAAGAACAGAAAAAAGTAAGTTACTACAGGTTTATATATGCTTTAAAAACATATTTGTTAATAAATCTGTAATGAACAAGTTTTGTACAATGCACTTTGCTTATGCATTAAAGGATCAGACTACATTTTTACTAAAGCAGACCATGTTTAACACTAATTGGATGGAGAATAAAAGTTTGAGGGACTTTGAAAGTGAGGATGAGGTTGTGAAGATTTCACATGCATGAACTATGGAATGAGGTGCTTTGCTCTTGGTTTAGATCCGCCCATTTCCCCAAATTTATATCGTTTCATAATGGGGTATATCGGATTGTTTATTGTTATTATGTTGATTTATCAAAACAATCACAAATACTAATTAACTTTGTATGGAAACCCCCAAAACTGGCAGTATTGTCAGAATTATTTATTTCTTATTTTCTCCATTATTAGCACATCAATAAATATCAATAAATTTGAAAATATGATGAAATGTAATTACTGTGTGGAGTTTTGTAATATAAATCACACTTTTCCTGTCACTGGTGTCCTGAAGATGTCAATTTTAAAATAAGTATGTTTTTAAGTTCAGTTTTTTTACATTTGTGGGCTATTGAATGCATTGACCTACAGTTGCCTAAAAAAGACCGGAAAGAGGTTAATACTTTATTGTTGGCTTATTGTTATTATGATAAATGCTAAAAAATGTTGTGATTAATTTTACATCCTTACTGTCTATCCCCTTTTCATAATTTCACAAAAACCAATGTGTTCTTTGTATAGTTGATACAGTGTAGTTTATTCTTTTATTTTTATTAATTGGAAAAATCCAACTTTGACTCTGAAAACTTAATATACTAACTACTTTAACTCAGCAAGTAACAATACATATGATACATATAACATAAAAATAAGAAAAAATGCATTTTGGAAACTTGAGTTATTTCATACATACTAATATGATAATTCATACTGAATTATCACATGGATAATTCAGTATGCTTAAAGGCAATTGGTTGTACTCAAGCATATTTAAGATTAATAGAATGAACCTTTTGGAATATAGGGTGCTGTTTCATTAAATAATCAAACACTAATGTCCCTATGAAATAAAGACAAAAAAAATACATTAAAAAATATTTTTAATCAGGGGCATATTTTGTCAGTCACCATTTATTTATTTAAGGATTTTGTATGGATTTCATTATTTATTAATTTCATAATCTTTTTTTCCTTTGTGACATTGATTTTGTACATGCCACTTTACATACTTCAGGGATGTTTATTTTCTTAACTCATTTTTATTATTTCAGGCTGTTTTATTTCATGTTCTTATATTGAAATGAGGGGGTGGAGTTTTCTTTGTGGGCGGGACTTTGTGCAAACTCCGCCCCCTGATTTGAATATAAGAATATGAACTAAAGGAACCAGAAATAAAAACCGTTTTTAACAAAAAGCCCATGAAATATGTAAATAAATAAATATACATTTATATTGAATAGCTCCCCATTAAAAAAATATTGTTTTATAATTACTTTGTTTTTATTTCATGGATACGTTTATTTTTTAGCTGGTCATTATTTATCATTACAGTATATATTTATTTAATTTTGAATGACTCATCTGAATATATTGAAATGGCCAACTCCAAGTTATAACGTTAATAGAATGAAATGTCACTGCCTGTTTAAAATGGAAAAATTATCTTCAATTTCTCATACCTGAGAGGCGGTTACTTGACGGACGGATATAAATCTTCATTTTCAAAACAAGTACGGCTAAATATTCACTTGTGTATGCTATTTCAAAATAAGAAAGATATTTAAGCAATTAGTGTTATCTTAGAGCAGAAGAAAATAAATAAATTAAATACTTGACCTCATGCGGGACAATGAACATCTATCAGACTTTAATAGATTAGCAATAAAGACAAAAATAAATGGGCTAAATATGTTTTGCATACAATTTTAATGTGTCATTAAGCAAGCATGCTTGCACACATTTAGGTACTTGGACTTCAAAGATGCATTTTGTGTTTTACATAAATAACACTGTTTTAGTTTATGTATTAAATACACTGCAATGTGTTATAATAATGTACCTAAGTAAAGATTTTAAATAAAGATTAATTGAAATTTTTCAAATAGTTCTTTTAGATTGACCTAATTCGTGACTTTGATGGATTTAACATGCTTATGAAATTACCCATTAGTTTGTTTTTCTTTGTCTGTTTTTAAAGTGATCTATCATACTTTTGTAGGTTTTACGTATTTAACCTAAATGTGAAATTAAAAGAGAATGAGACATGGTTTAAAATGGAAAATTATTCCAGGACATAAGAAGGCATTCGGGATATGATCCGCATGAGCACAGTGCACTGTAAGAAAATGAAAATGAAAATTATGGCATAATTAAAAATACTGATTTGTGATTAGTATAAACAAAGAAAGAACAAAGTAAATTTTAAGGAAGAAATGGGTTAGTATTTAGACAGTATTGACAATGACATAAGCTGCTCTGCTATGTCATTTTTGACACAATACCTCTTTTGACTTATTTTGAAGGTCCTCAGCCTCCTTTTTCAGTCTAGACTTCTCATTCTCTAGGTCTGCGATCGCTTTGCGTAAATCATCAGCCTCTTTGCTGGTATTTTGTTTCTCATACTCCAGTTTTTCGACAGCCGTCATTTTTTGTTTTGTGGCAATTTCTGTCTCGTGAAGGCGGGCTGCAATTGTGTCTGCCTGTTTCTTGAACTTTTTAGCCTCTTCTTCAGCTTTGGCCTGAGCATCGCTGAGCTGAGAGACCTGGAGTTTGAGTTTTTCGGCTTCTGCTAATATTCCCAGTTGCTTTTGCCTTTCTGCTTCAAGCGATCGCTGGTACTCCTCGGTTTCCTCCTCTAGACGCTGCTGCATTAGCTGCTTGTCCTCCATGAGCTTCTGCGCCTGCTCCTGAGCCAGATCTTTCTGCTTTTGGAGCATCTCAGCCTCAGCTTTGAGTCTGGATGCCTCTTGTATGGCTTGCATTTTCTCCTTGAGCATTTTGTCTGCAAGTTCTCGCTGCTGGTTGAGATCGTCTTCTGCAATCTGTCTCAAGCGAGCAGCCTCTTGGGCCTCGATACTGAGCCTAGCGGCATCTTCCGCAAGCTTCTTCATGTTCTCGGCCTCCTCGGCAAGGAATTTTTGTGTGCTGTCCTTGTCTCTTTTGATAAGCCGCTGATTTTCCTCCTCAATTTTCATTTTCAGCTTGAGTAGTTCCTCCATCTGAACCTTAACTTTGAACAGTTCATCCTCCACCAGGGCCTTCTGTTTGACGGCATCATCAACTTCATCCTTCAGGCGCTGCAGCTCTTCGTCCAAGACAGACTTCTGTTTATCTGTTTCGTCAAGCTGAAGTTTGACCTTAGTGAGCTCTTGCTCTACTTGGAACTTTTGCTTTAGCGTTTGCTCGGCCAGTTTTTTGTGCTTCGCCATCTCAGCATCGGCTTGTTCTTTCTGCTTGAGGGCTGCGGCTTCTGCCTGTGCTCGCTTGGCAGCTTCAAATTCAGCCTCCTTCCTCAACCTCTCAGCATCTTCCTGAGCTTGGGCTTGGATGGTAGCTTCCTGCTCAGCAGTGGCCTTTTGTCTTTCTGCGTCCTCTGCTTGTTGGCGAAGGAGAGCCGCCTCCCTTTCTGCCTTCTCCTTGGCAGCTTCCGCCTCCTTGGCGAGCTTCTTGGCCTTCTCGTACTCCTCCTTGAGTTTCTTCTGCATTAAGCTGTCCTCTTTCTGTTGCGCAAGGACACTTTGCACTTGGTGCTCTGCTGTGCTGCATTTGAGGGCGGCTTGTTGGGCGACAACAATCTGTTTTTCAGCTTCTTTGTCAGCTTCATCTTTCTGCTTCCTGGCTTCTTCTGCTTTCTTTTTCAGACGCTCGAGCTCGTCTTGGGCCGCCTTGCGTTGTCTGGCTGCCTCTTCCTCTGCTGCTGCAATTTTCTTGACCTTTTCTTCTGCTTCTCTTCTCCTCCTTTCTTCCTCAAGGGCAAGCTTCCTTAGTTTTTCAGCCTCCTCTTCTGCTCTGAGCTTGCTTTGTTGAGTTTCCTCTGCGATGTTCTTTAGCTTATTAAGTTGCAGCTCCAGATCAAGTTTTCCGGATGAAGCCTTTTCAAAGTTAAGCTTAAGGATCCTGATTTCCTCTTCAACTATCCGCTTCTGTTTGAGGGTGTCATCCACCAATGCCCTTTGTCTATCCATTTCATCCTCAGACGATTTTTTGAGCTGAACTATCTTTTCCTCAATGTCTTGCTTGTGTTGGTTTGCCTGGTCCTCAAGGGCTTTTCTCTGGTACGCCTCATCCTCAGCTTGTCTCCTCAGTCTCTCATTTTCAGCCTCCTTTTCTTTCAGGGCAATCTCAGCATCTGTTTTTAGGTGAGTCGCGTCACTGATCGCGGAGAGTTTCTCTTTGAGAATCCTCTCAGCCTCCGCTCTCTGCCGAGCCGCCTCTTCTTCTGCAATCTGCCGCTGATGCTTGGCTTCCTCAGCAATGGCTCGGAGTCGGCTTGCTTCCTCAGCCAGGTCCCTCATCTTGGAGGCTTCTGCTTCAAGAAGCTGTTTACTCTTCTCAGTGTTGGACATGGACTCCTTTTCTGCTTTAGACTTCAACTGGATAAGTAAATCCATCTCACTCCTAACTTTGGCCAGTTCATCTTCCAGTTGTTTCCTTTGCTGCTGGGCAGCAAGGACTTCGTTCTTCAGACGGTAGAGTTCGTCCTCAAGCAGGGACCTCTGTTGTTCAGCATTGTCAAAATCTGCCCTGAGTCGAATGAGCTCCTGTTCTGCTGTGAGCTTCTGCTGAGCCGTGCTCTCGGCCACCTTCCTCTGCCTCTCCAGTTCTTTCTCCGCCATGTCCTTCTGCTTCAGGGCCGACTCCTCAGCTTTGGCTCGCTTCTTGGCCTCGCGCTCAGCATCCTCTTTTTGTTTCTCAGCTTCTTCCTGGGCTAGCGACTTCTTGTGCGCTTCTTCTTCAGCTTGCAGTCTCAGACGAAGGGCTTCGTTGGCTTTCTGTCTCCATTTCTCCAGTTCCTTCTCAGCTTCTTCTCTGGCATTTTCTGCATCTTCCTGTTGCTTCTTGAGGCGAGTTGCTTCCTGTTGCAGCTGAAGCACTGTGCCGTGCTCTTGCTTGAGTGATTCCTCCAACTTAGAGGTCTTTTCTGCAAACGAAGTGTGTTTGCTCTGGAGTTCAGCGGCAGCGCTCTTCTGGGCTGCCTCATGAGCCACTTTGATTTGTCTTTCTTTTTCGACCTCGGCTTGCTTGACTTGCCTCTCGGCTTCCTCAGCCTGCCTCCTGAGGTTTTCGAGGTCTTCAAGAGCTCTTTGTTTCTGTTTCGCTGCCTCCTTCTCCGCCTCAGATCTGCGTTTAAGTTCCTCCTCGGCCACCCGCTTTTTCTGTGTCTCTTCGCTGACTTGCTTGCGGAGCTTCTCTGCCTCTTCCTGTGCTGCCTTCCTGAGTTTCTCTGCTTCATCGGCTCTGTTGCGAAGTTGATTAAGCTCAGATTCTGCGGTAAACTTTTGTTTGACGGTGGTCTCAAGCTGGAGTCTAATAAGACGGATCTCCTCTTCAATCTTGACTCTGCTATGTAGAGCTTCATCCACCTGCTGGCTTTTGTCTTGGATCTGTTGCTCTGAGAGGTTTTTAAGCTCACTCAGCTCCAGCTGGATGTTTTGCTTTTGCCTTTCTGCATCTACAGCAGCAATCTCTCGCCTGTTTACTTCCTCCTGCATTTTCAGCTTCAGCTCTTGGGCCTCTTTTTCAGCTTTAGCAACGGCCTTCGCTTGAGCTTCAGCTAACTGCTTTTGTTTGTCTAACTCAGCCTGCATCTCCGCCATCTTTTTTTGTTCTTCCGCTTTGAGTTTCTGTGCAGCTTTCTGCATTAGTGGAAGCAAATGGTAAAGAAAGGATTATAATCAAGCTTGACAGGTTAAAGGTAATGCATTACATTGACCGACTCAAAACAGTGTGGGTTACGATTGTCTTTACGTTCTCCGTCAGAGCCAAAACACACTTGTTTAAGAGCAGGCTAATGTGAGGCATTACCATGGCAGTGTTAAGGTTAAAATTAGCTCAAAGAAAAGTTCAATCATTTGATGCAAATTAGATGCACATTCATAAAGGTGATGTTAAAAAATCACAATGCAATCAAAAAATTAATCATGACAAGACAATTCAGGAAAAACAGAAAGATGTGGATGATTCAGTTAATGTAAGGGAACAAAATCTCACTTCACAACACAGCAAGAAAACCATGGCATGCAAATGTAGATGTAGCTTTGGGAAATTGTTGGGTTGATATTTTTCAACATTAAACATACGTATATTTTATAGCATTTACATCTCAAATATTTTCACTAATGACATATAAATGATCCCAATGGATAGTTTCCCATATTATATTTACCTTTCTGTGTAAACAGTCAAGAGTATTTGTTTAAATGTACCTATTCTTTCAATATTTAAGTTAAAGACACTATTCTGTCAGACTACTGTGATCACGTCACACACACTGGGGGTTCTTTAAATCACTATTTGTAACTTAATAGAATTAAAGGGTACAGCAAAGTCAAAGATGAAATATTCAGGTTAGTTAAACTGTGTTTTATAGGACACCAGAAAAAGCTTCAGACATTGACGGTACAAAGCTGAACATTTAAACCATAGCCTGTAGGAATGGATGTTAAAGACAAGGTGTCAGTTTGAACTGTTAGCTGGATTTCTACTGAAGATTTCAATGAAACGTAGAGATTCACTGAGAAATTGGTGGGGGAAAAAAACAGTCTTTTTCCATCGATGAAGGAATCATAGTAGGTTTATGATTTCTAAGATTTAAGGACGTAATCGTTTTTAGAACCAGTGAGTTATTTAAATAGCAGAGAAGGCACAGATGAGTAAAAAGTTACTAGAGAAGAAACACAAATTTTCATAGGTCAGCAGATTACACCACTAGAGAGTGAAGGGGCAAACAAAGATTTTAAGCTATAACAAAAAGGCTCATCTGTGTACTCCAAAGTTGCTCAGTTTTACCCTTTTTGAGCTTTCAAGACATTTGTCACGTTTTTGATATGTTGGTTGCTTTTTTGACGACTTAGAAGCAAAGGATTTACATTCTCTAAAAATAATCTTGCTGTTTTAGTTACTCTAGCCATGCTACTTCCCCTAATGCCTAGTATAAGCTAAAGAAAGTTTACAATCTCAATTCTGCGATCAATTTTTCTGTGCTTGAAAATAATAAAACCATATTAAACAAAGGCAGGGGACCAACCACAAAATTCTAATCAGTGCATCTCTAATAAAAAGGCAAAAATAATGCACTCGAAAGCCAAAATGCATTTTAAAAGAAACACAAATTATGAGAAGGAATGAGGAATACAAATTAGATAGGTACCTGAGACAGTGAAAAGTTTACCTCTTAAATGCTCAAACATGGCAAAGCACTGGCAAGCAGTTATAGGAGGCAAGGACAGAAACAAAGCACTGGGTTAGGAAAGAATGTGTGTCTTTAAAATTGTGTTAATGTAGGAATAACAGAGGTGGGAAAGAGAGTGTAACGTAAAAGACTTAAAGTGACTTGTGGAATAAAAAAAACAAGGGAAAAACTGAAAGAAGTGAAAAAAAAGAACCCCTTATTTTAAATCTGTAATGGGAAAATATATAAAATGAATGGAAGTAAATATGTACGTATGTGTGTATGAATGGCACTGTATCACTTAATGTGATTTTGAATTTAAACTACGGTAATGTGACAGTGAGTCACCAAGGTTTTCTTTGTATTTTGCTTCCAAGTCAACGAACGTCTTAGAAAGTTGCCTAAAGAATGATTTCTTCAGGCTTTTTGAAAGAATTTAAAAACTGCAGAAACATATTTTTCTTAAATTACAATTAAAATCTAAAAAAAAAATAATAATTAAAGCTACTTAAATTTGACAGACAAGCCAAAATAAGCTGCCAGGTTGTTTGGAAAACTGACTCCAAGTAGTGAACAGTATAAAGAAATGAGAGGTGGCTCAAAACTAGTAAACATTCGGTTATTTGACACAGCATTTTGAACACACTCAAAACACATGCGCTGCAGTTTACCTGCAATAATTTGAATTGAATTTCCTTTAAGGATGTAATATTTTCTAAAACATTTGCCTGTGTTGCTAACCGATCAGCTGCAGGACGCCATTGTTTCATGCTTGACCAGTGCAAAGGAATTTGTCTCCCATACATTAAATGCAAATAGTGAGTGGAGTAGAGAAACTGGAAGTGCCTGTGCATGTCTGTGCATGTGTGTGCATGTGTGTGCATGTGTGTGCATGCATTTTGGTGATCAGTGGGAACCGTGTTTGTGCTGTTTGGTGTTTCAGTGAATATTTGCTCGGTCAGTTGGTTGGTCTAGTTCGTGTTAAGAGATTAGTTTGTTTGGGACCCTCAGCCAGTTGCCACGTACCTCCTCGTCCTCCAGGCGTTGCTGCATGTCGATGATGAACTTGATGTACTGATTAGTAAGAGTCATCAGCTCGCTGTACTTAGTCTTCAGAGTCACATACTGATGTGGGAGAAACAAACAACACAAGGAGATGAATGAACTTCTAAACAATGATTAGTATTTTTACTGAGGTACAGCAACTTGACAAAATGATCTCAAATTAGCAATGCTAACGATGCTAATTGTGCTAACAATTAAGATAGTGCCATTTAAAAATCTCAATTGTTGCATTTTACTAATGACCTATTGTTGCATATTTAACTGGTCTCTGAGTCCTTTTTTCTGCCTTAAACACCACGAATAGATTTGGTCAGTAATAAAACCAGCATCAAAATGATAAGGTTAAAATGTCAACCAGGCATTCATTTTGTCTTTTTAAAGTAACAGTAAGAATGTGGTTACTGTTAGCAATGCTAACGGGGCTACATTTGCTAATAGCTTTACAAACTAAGCTGAAAAGTTAAAAATTGTCTAATGTCTGGTTTTACATCGACCTGTTGGTGCACATTTTACTGACCTCTTTCTATCCCTTCTTTGTTGTTTTATACACCATAGATAATTTTGGTTTAAAATAAAGCTAGCAGTAAAAGACAATTTAAAGTTTCAGCTACGTAATAATTTTGTCTTTTTAAAGTAACAGTAAAAGTGTGGTCACCGTTGGCAATGCTAGCGGCGGTCAACAGTGCTAACAACTAAGATGGTAAGAAAAGCTAAAAATGACCCGTCTCTTTCTGTACTTTATTTTTTGTCTTGTACTCCAGAAACAGTTGTAGTTTGAAAAGCCCACCTCCTGAATGATGTTGTCAGAAGCGGAATCCAGTTTAGCTTTCTTCAGAGGAGAAGCAAGAGGCTCCACCTGAGCTCTGTAGGCAACCAACTGCAGTTCATAGTCCTGTTAGCATGAAAACATGAGTTAAACTCAGAACACTTTCAAGTATGTTAATGCAAGATGTGTGCTGCTATGATTTCTTCGAGGCTCACCTTGATTGTATCAATGTATGCTTTAGCATATTTTTGACACTCATCAACTTTGCCTTGATTCTGCTCAATCTCACTCAGCAGTTTCTGAAAAAACAAACAAAAAAAAAGGTTCAATTAAAAAGTTCAGGTGAATTGTGTCTTAGAAAACGTTGATGGCAAATAAAAATGTTTTCATCATACCTTCTCCTGTGCCAGCTGCTCTTTAAGCGTTTTGGTGTCGGTGATGGGCGTGGCCTGGATCTTCTCCTGCCTTTGCTTGGCGTCGGCGATCCAGCGCATGAGCCAGTCGTAGCTCTCGCGGTAGTAACCGAGCTGTCGGCCGAGCTGCTCCAGCTCTCTCTGGCGAAGGTCAATCTGGGTGAACACGGCTTTCCAGCGGTCCTGGAGGCTAGTGGTCAGCTGGCGGTAGTGGTCCAGCTCAATGTCCCGTTCGGTGTGAACGCGAGACATCTTGTCGCTGACGGCGGAGGCTTTCTTCAGCTCCTCCTCCAAGGAGTCGAACACCGGCTGCTCGCTCTCAGCCTCGCCCCGCATTTTCTGTCAATCGCAGCAAAACAATCCGTTCAGTTCAAATAGCAAAATTCGCAAGTTAAATATTACAGTACATCGGATAGAAGTTTCTGCTGCTATGCTATCTGTTGTAAAAATATTAAACAGAATTTTTTTTAGGAAGTGTTAAAGTTAGGGTTCCAACAAATCTCCATTTCAAAATTTTATGCTTTTCCAGACTCAAATTCCTCGATCTGTTGGGTAGTTTTTCTAAAACTAGGGAAGTTTGAGGTTTGAGCTCAAATCTTCTAGTTTTCACAAAAAATATGTTCTGAGAATCATTATTGAACGTGATACTGAAGCATCTGTTATTAAAAAAAAAAAGACAAATATGTATTTCAGAGCATCTAGAGGCCAAAAAGCTGTAAACTGTGATATTTCTTATGATTTGGCAGTGACTTAAAAAAAAATCAAATGATCAATTATTTGGACGAAATTTTAATTTCAGAAATTCAAAAAAGTCAATATAAACAGCCCTTCACTGTTCTGAAACTAAACGGGGTTTTTTTTAGCTTCTAGGTAATAAAACAAGAAGAGTCTCTCTTATTTTTTCTGTGTACCCAAACTAATAGCTTCTTCTTTTTAAACAGTTCAAGACTGTCATTTTGTTTTAGCCATTAAAAATGATAATAAAAATCTGAATAAATGATTTACCTTCAGCTTGGATCGTTGGTTCTCCACCTCCGTGACGTCACTGGGTACAGCCTGAACCTCTCGCAGACAGTCCTCATACTGCCTCAGCACTCCCTCCGCTCCCTGGGTGTTCCGGATCACCATGTCTACAGTCTTCAGCCTGGAGAGATGAGAAGCGCAAAATAAGTCCGTGAAGAACAGAGGGCAAAATGTCATCGTTTTTCTTCAATGTGGCTAAAGAATAATAATAAAAAAACAAACAACCGTACTTCTCAAGATAGACAGAGGAGAGCATGTAGACGTGGTCCATCTTCTGTACGGCAACATCCAGTTCGGACCGCAGAACAGGAGCCGATGCCGGCTGCTGAGGGGACGCCAGCACCTGCTGGGTTTTCACAGACACCTTGTCCAGGTCCTTCTGAAGACCCTCCAGTTCTCCCTGGACTTTCTGTGGACCAAAGAAAGACCAGAGGTAACAACATTAAAATAGATATGAAGGAATACAAGAGACTAAAGTCAGCTTTAAATTTTTTTCTATGCCTAGTATCTAAATTAAAGAATAAAATAAAAAGGACCAAAACATATTTTTGTTATTTATTTGATTAGGACTATGTGTGATTTACGGCGAGGTAAAAATACAAGAATTAGCACAACAGCTAAATTTCATCCTTTGTCGTTAGATTTGACAAACTTAACTCTTTAAGAAACATTAAGTTAATTAGTTCTGAGATTTGGTGGTTATTAGTTATTGTGTATGAGCTGAGATGAAAAGATCTGTGGTGGAACTGCAGCCAGCGGCTCCATAATTTCTGCAACTTCCACAGAATTTGTGGAAAAATATGTTTCCTTTCTATTTTTTTTCCTTGGATTCTCAATTTAAACACAGATTTCAGTGGAAATTAGAACAGCAAAACTTCTCTCTCCTTCTTATTGATCATTTCTGCTTGGCTTTTTGCTGACCACACATTTCTGACACATTTTTTTGTCCAAACTTTGTTGGAGTGTTGTGGGTTTTCTGTGGGTTTACCTGCTGCTCTGTCCGCTTCTGGATGCATTCCTTCAGCGGCTCCTTGTCCAGCGGTTTGCGGATGCGACTCACAGTTTGAGACTCGCAGTTCTCGATGCGCAGACGCAGATCCTTGATCTCAGAGATGTAGTTCTTGCACAGGGTCTCGTCCTGTTGGCCTGGATGGACGCATTTGAATTCAGTGAGACCAGAAAGTAAACAGAGAACAGATTTAGCCTTAACAAAAAATCAAAACAAAAATGTATTTTACGAAGCATGTCGATATATTCTGAGAGATTCGGTTAATTTAGTCAAGCCATGTTTTTATTGTGCTGCGTTTTCACATGTAAGCCAATAATTCATGCGGTTTTTGTGTGTTAAGTCTCTGAAACACACTTATCTATATCACACACACTATGTTGCATGTATCAAAAACCGTACATACAGTACCTTACAAAGGTGAAATATTCATACCTCTGCTTTGTTGTTAAATTACCACCACAAGGCTCAATGCATTTTATTGTGATTTTAACTGACTAAAGAACATAAATTATCACCTAAGTGTTAAGAAAGGCAACAAATATATGGTTATTAATCTATTTATGATCTAAATTATACTATTGTAGTTCTGCATGTTTGTTTAAAGTCAAGCAAGAAGATTAATTTCATCTTATTCTCAAGCTAATCATTAGGAAGATATATTTTATTTTCTAGTTCTTTGGAGCTCCACTCCTTTCTGATGCCGCCCTGGGCAACCGCCCATGTCACCGCATATCAAAAACCACCACCATATGCAAGTTTTCAAAAAGAACATGTTTACTGTCTGAAGCTAAACATGTCTGAAGATTCATAGATTTCCAGGTTTTTATAATCAGGAAGGTTTAAAGGAAGTCATTTTGTTTTAAATGTTAATTTAGAAACTTTATATTGATTTTGAATGGCACTTAAGTGCATGTAGATGTGCACACGCTGGCTGGCAACGCAACCCTAAACAACACTTTCTTCTAGCAATGTGACAAAACTGGAAATACTTTTAGAGGTATGAGTACTTCTGGAAGGCATTGTACGCCTGCGTGAGAAAAAGCACCATAGTGTTCGCAGCATGTGAAATGCACTTGGTGTGGCAGCCTGGGAGAGAAAACAACATGCTGTCAAGTCTACATGCTAACGCTTCTGTCTGGTCATCCAACCAAAACTGGAAAGCGTTTAATCAGCTCGGTTGGCAGCAGCTTTGTCTAAGCCTTGCACCACTCACCTTTCAGCCTAACAACCTGAAATTCTCCTGAAAGGCGAATTGACAATTTTGTTTGTTTTTTGATTTTTTTTTTCACTGTAGAAGTGTTGCATAAAATCCACAGATTTTCCCGTTTCTCTGAAAGCAAAGCTAGTTTTACCTTTCTCCATGGAGCGAAGCAGGTTGTCAAAATGCTGGCTGACTTTGTTGTAGTCATCCTCCACCTGCATACGGTCGTCGGGGCGGAAAAGCTGGGAATCCTGGCTGTCCCGCAAAAAGTCTTGATAGTGGACCTCCAGGCTTCTCATGACCAGCCGGTACTCTTCTGGTTTCATGGATTTTAACTGCAGATGTAAAATGATGTGATTTCTGATAAAATAATCCTAATAATCAAATTTTCCTGTTTTGTGTGTAAAGATGTATCTATCTGGATTGTTGATTAGCATCAGAGCCACATCTTCAGATTTGTAGCTGAACAAAAACCCATTTAAAGGTTTAAATTAGAATATGTACTCTTTTTCGAAATATAGCATGATCTGAAACACTGAAAAGTTAACATTTTTGAGTTGATTCGATAAAAAAAAAGAAGATCAAAAAACGTTAAAACCAACCATGGCGATGTTCCAGGAGCGTATCTGTGTGAAATCTCTGGTCAGGTACTGCCATGACAACAGACTCTTCAAGTTAATGTGGAGCATCTGCCACATGGAGGTCATCTGCTGGAGATTTGAATCCAGACTAAAGCAGGGGTAGACATAAAAATGATATTAAACATAAGTGGCAAAGAGGCATCCTTCAAAAAAATGTCTCTCGTTTGTTTCTGGTTTTATTGTTTTTGTTTTGTTTTGTGTTTTTACCTCGACACGCTGTCCACTGCCTCCTTATTGACCGGAGGGACAAGGAAGCATACAGAAGGAACCACTGCTTCGTTTCCGGAGCGGTTTAACACTTTCCACTTGAAGGGCTGGGAGTTGTTGAGCAGAGCACATTCTTCTCCTTTATGGACCGTGATCTGAAGCACAAATCAAATCTGGCTGATTAAAGTTCTGTCGCTGTAATATGTCTGAACCTGAGACTCGAATCTGGGTTGAAGAATCTCACCTCCTGCTGCTTGAAGTCACAGACAGCTTGAATAGGCGTCTTGCCCTTAATGGGGGTGGTGGGATTACGGGGTTTCAGCTGGATGATGGACCTGGACCTCTTGTTCAGTCCGTTGAGCAAAGTGTTAAATTCATTCATCTGTTCTTTTTCTTCCTGTTTGGAACAGAAAAACACAAAATAAAAGGCTCTGTGTCTATTCGTTTTTCTCCATCAATCATTTTGTGAAGTATCAATGACTCATGAGCATCAGCGTATTCCCACCACGGCATCCTGCAGCAGATCCTCCAGGCGCGTGGCGGTCGTTGACCGGTCGCAGCTGTATTTCTTCTTCATGCTCTCTTGCATCTTCTTCATCTTGTCCTGAGCTTCCTTTACATCAGCGAAGAACTGTGACGACAGGAGACGGCACAACGGTCACAAACTGCACGAGAACACAGCTAAAGTCTGAGTTAAGACCGTGGCGATTACATTTCCTCCCCACCTGGTAATAAGCCGTGTTTTCTTTAAGATGAGCTTCGACGCAGCAGCACAGCTGCAGGATCCAGCTCCACTGAGTCTGCAGAGCCGCTGTGAAGGCCTGGCAAGACAATATGATGACAGCTTGTTAGCTTGGACAACATTTTCTTTAACTTTATTTAAATTGCACTGAAAAATCACATTTTACCAAGCATTTTTGTTTAGTTTTTGGTGCAAATGTCTTGGTAGACTTCAAATAAGACAAAACTAACCCTCAAGAGATTATTTAAGAGTACATTATTCCTTTATATTGATAAAAATGTTCAGGTTTCACTTCATATAAAACATGTTATAAGTGAAAAAAAGAGCTAACTATTACTCAAACTAGTACTTTTCATCAACCTTAAGGAGTAACTGACTTTAAAAAGTGACTATACCTTGCTGAAAAGTTACTTGTAGTTAGTTTCCTGCCTTTTTTTTCATTTTTTACAGAAGTCTAAGAGTATTATTGATAAAATGAACTCTAGGCAAGCAACTGAGGTTACAACTATTTCTATCTTGCTTGTTGTAAGCCTCTGACTAGCTAAGTGTAAGCAGCAGAAAACAGTTTCCAGCATGTTGTCAGCACCTCCACAGTCTTCTTCCCGGGATGTCCGTCTCTGACCAGTTTCTCTCCCATTGCCTGGATGTCGTTAACCTTCTTCTCTCTTTGCTCCAGCTCTCGCATCAGGCCCTTGTAAACGTCCATAACACGCAGTTAGAAGGATTTACTTCTACGTCGAATTAGATTCATGGTTATTTCTTTGGTTTCCACTTACGGAGTAGTTTTCTTTCTTCACCGTCATGTTGGTGTTTCTGTCGCTCCAGTCGTAGTTGACCTCTTCCTCTTCCTTGTCATTCAGCCACATTAGCTCTTTGGTTGCTGCGACAACAAAAGCGTGCAGAGAGTCCAGGTTCCTCAAGCGGGACTTGGAGGAGTTCTGGGACAGAAAAAAGACGGTGAGTTTGAGTAAGTTTAGAAATAAATCTGGATGTAGTAATACAAAAAAAAAAAATCGGTTTAAAATAAGCTATTCACCAGCAGTTTGCCGTACTGAAGGTCCAGTTTCCCCAGGTATTCTCTGTATGTCCCCTTGCTGACCGGTGATAACTGGCTCTGCAGTGCAGGAAAAGGAAAAAAAAAAAGTCTGATGAGAGACAGGGTACGTGTGAAAAACTGAATAAGGTCACCTTAAGCATTCAGTACCTCGTCGGTCTTGGCCCGTTCGATCTTGGACTTGAAGTCTTCCACGGTCTGATGCAGACCTCTGTGGCTGCCCAGCTGGGACTCCACAGAGGGCAGGTCTGACCCCCACTCCGACTTATCGATGCGCCGCTGGTTCTCTTCCACCCAGGCCAGAAGATCTTGGACGTAGCGCAGCGTCACGTCGTCCAGCTCCGGCCGCACCTTGGCGCTGCTCTGCTGCTGGGTCTGCATGGGCTGGACCTTAACCGCGGACGCCTTCAGGCGCAGGTTGTAGTCGCTGCGCAGGTTCACCAGCCGCTCGTGGATACGGTAAACTCTGAGAAAGTTTAAAGCAAAGGTGTCAACTGTTAGTGAACCGAGCTTAATTAACTCGATTTTTCTTCAAAGTGGAGGAGTGATGTAAGTCACCTGCGGTACATCTGTTCCGCCTGAGGGTGGCGCCCATCCTTGAGCATCTGGACATCGTTAAAGAGCAGGCGGATGGTGCTTTCCGCCTTGTCCAGCTCTCTGTCCACCTCTGCCGTATGCTGAGCTGGTTTCCCAGCGTTCAGCAGAGCAATGTCCTGAACGGGAAGAGAGGAAACAGAAACTTGAATCATCAGCTCTTCAACACAAGTATTTTTGTTGTTTTTCTTCGCATGAACAAACATATTCTGTTTTCCTAAGCTCTACGGTTTCGAAACAATGAATCAACTACTTGAAGTATTTGGCAAACAGCAAAATGACTTCGGCATGATCTGATTGTCATGTGGTCGGACTATTTTTTGTCTACTGTTTTTTCCTCCCACTAAGTTGTCAAACACACAAACCTTCTGCAGGAGGCCTTCCAGATGACTGAGATGTTCGTCACACAACCCAGACTCCATCTGGACTTTACTGAAAATCCTCTGCAGCCTCTCCAGTCTGGATCAGATCACAATAGTACAATAAAAAATAAAAATAAAAAAAAAACTGTGAAACATTTTATGATGTTTGGAAGTCATGAAGTTACAATAAAGCTAACTATGCCTGATTATAAACTATCATCTGACCTCCTCTGTGATTAGACTGAATTAAATCTGTTTCTTTTTTTAGTCGCAGCAGCCAGACAACAACATGAGAAAAGTGGGTCTTTCATTAAAATACCTGATGCCGGAAAGTAAGTGGCAACAACATTCTTTTGAGACAATAATCGTTGAAGCAAACAAGATAATTTAGTAACGGCGAAGTTATAAATCAAAGTTAATTTAAGTCTTTCAGTCTTTCTCCCAGACGTCTTATCACTTTTTCCAAACCAAGACCTTTTCTGAACTCTGCTTATCCAGTTAGGTTCACTGTTTGTTCTCCAATCTAGTGGGATGTGGGGGGACTAATGAGGGTAGAGGTCAACTTTATAAACCTGAAGGTCCTTGCTCCTCCCTCCATATACTATACAAACATATAGGGTCTGAAAACGTTTGGTGGTCTGTAAGTTTGGTGTTAAAACACTAACCTACAGAGTAGATTGTAGGTGTGTCACAATCACCAATTTGAACCATAGATTGTCCCAGAATTTATTACTATAAACAATAATATTGTTTTGAGACCCTTATTAAGTATCTTGAAAATGGAGAACTTAAAATACCTAAATATTTCTTTGTAGCTTTTCGTTTCAGGATGCCACTCCGTGATAAACCTTCTGAAGGCGCCAGTGAATCTTCAGTCTAATTTCACTTCCTTCCATTCTGTTTTGATTTGTTATTTCTATTCTCTCTCCTACAGACGTACAACGTGACTCTCTAACCTCTCAAACTCAATCCTGAGCAGTCGTTCTCTCTCTAGTATGGCCACGTGAAGTCGCCCCCACTCCTTCTCCACGTCGATGGGGTGGTAGCCGGGCGGCACCTTAACCTGACCGGCGTGAACTGCACTCTGTAGAAAAGTAGGCATTATCATATTAATGGATAAAACGCTGTGTGTAGAACAAACTAGGATGGAATAAACTCATAATAACTGGCTTACCTCAAAGGTCTGGTAGATGTGTTTGGAGTGGCTCTTGTCAGACTCCTTCGCCGGAAGCTCTGCCTCCTTGAACTTCAAGAATTGGCGCCAAAGAAGCTGAAAAAGGCAATTATACAATTAGCAACTTCTATATTTTTTCTTCCATTTATTACGTTTTTGTTCTTTTTATTTGTGTTTTCAATTTCAATTTTCAATTTGAACTGCATTTGCATAGTGCCAATTCACATCAAATGCTGTCTCAAAGCATTTTTCAAAAAATTATTTCAGTTCAATCAGACATTCATTTCAATTGATTCTGGTTATCAAACAGTTCAGTAAGCTCGATTATTTACTTAAAACGTATCTTTAAAAGGTTTTACCCAAGGAAAACATATTCAGAGAATGATACTTTTATGTTTAATTCAAACGGGGGATGTTTATTTTCACATAAACAAAGTGAAGGGCTTCCTGACCTTTGACCTTATCTAGATTTCAACTTTTGAACTTCAATAAGAGAATCCATGTTTCAAACGCTGGTTAAATCGACATCCCTCTTTACAGACTTTGCTTTTCTTGATGACTTGCTGGCTGTGTTGTTAAATTGTTCCACCGTTCCGCCTAAATCCAGATGAGTAAATCAAACATATCACATGCAGCTCCTGGCCTCTTCTGAGAGGATGTGCTCCCATGACTGGTGTAAATTCAATCAAACCTATAACAGTAACGTTAATTCACAACTTTTAAAGAGGGGTAAAAAAAACCCTGCCCAGCATGCTGTAAGTGTCTGGGCTGCTTTTAAAGCAGCTTCCACTACTAAAAATCTGTCACTTTGAATGAAGCCTGAAAATAAATGAATTCTTGACACAAAATAATCCTTTTGTTGAGCCGTGCTGACAAGGGAGTTGTGGGATGGGGGATGAAATTAAAGATTTTAGCTGTATTTACTCAACACTCGTTCTGCCCCACCCACAACACAATACCTCAACCACAGCCGTCTTTCTCCGAACCTCATTTATATGCGTTCTTTGATCCAACAATGGACGGTTCCCAAAACTATCCTCACCCCCATTCTCAATTATAACGCACAAGTTCTTCAAAATTGTCTAAACATGAAGCTTTCCGGAACAGTCGGTGGGTTTTGGAGCTCACCTCTATCTCCTCGTAGCTGCCGGGGAATTTCCTCTCCTCGAAGATGGTGACATGGTGGCGGATCCACTGGAGCAGGAGGGTCACCAGCTCGTAATATTCCTGCCAGCGCAGCTCCAGGTCCTGCGGCCAGCGCAGCAGAAAGGAGGCATGAGAGTTTGACAACAGTGAACAGGAGGGCTCTTATGCTGCTGAGAGTCCATTTTGGGTCACTAACACACCACTCTGAATTCAATTAGGTGGCAACAATCCACGTCTTGTGCTGAGGGGAGGAGGACAGCAAAGGGGGAGACAATGGGAAGAGACTCAAGTCGGCAGATTTTTTAAAAACTTTCTCAGATGAGATGTTTGTTTTTGGTGTCAAAATTGTCCTTTAGGTAAAAGCATTTTAGAGCTGGATTTCTGTTTGAACTAGTAAAAGGGTTTGTGCACCGATTGAAGTATTCTGGATGATTCTTAAAAAGCCTGACCTACAGATTCTGATTTTGACATATACAGATTTATTTATTTTTTTGACAGAAAAGTCAATAAATATTGTGACAAAGTTGCTAAGTTGGCAACAGTAAAGTGACTGTTGTTAAAAGCTCACATGCAGTCAGCCCTCTGTAATGGCAGAACAAGAGAGTGGCTGATTTTCAGAGCTTTTGAGGAAGTACATGAGATCGATGGATATGAATGGTTTCACAGGTAGGCATCGGCCGTTCGCCGATTTCCAAAAATTAAGGTAATCTGGGTCAGCCGACTTATCTGTTCACTCCTAAAATGTACAAAACCTTTTAAAAGCATTTCGGCTTTTTCGTATATTACAACCATAACCTTCAATCTATGATATTGTGTATGCAATTTACATGACTTATTTTTATTGTTATTGACTAATACAGGTTTGTGCATAGGTGTTGTTCAGTGAATGCCTCAGAGTTACTTAGAGAACAGAAGAGAACAAACATTATCAAAAACACCAGGAAAACAGCAGACAGGTGAAAAAGAAAATTGAAAACAATGGTCAACCTTTTATCTACAAATGGAAAGAGAATAATCCAAACTGAGAGATGGCCACCAACCTAAACTTACAGGCCTACAAAGAAAGGATTAATCTGAGAAGCAGCCAAGAGGCTCATGGTAACTCTAGAAAAACCACAGGATTTCAAAGCTCAAGTGGAAAAGTCAGTTGAAAGGATGACTACTGGCCCTTGTTTTTAGGGAAAAGAGGCACATCTCTGGTAGAAGGTGCTCCAGTAAATTTCTGGCCTATATGCAAAAACTTTTGAGGCACATCAGCATCATGCATGTTAGATGAAGCAAAAAACCTTCTTTATTAAGCCCTAATAAAATATAATGAAGATTGTGGTTGTAAGAAAGGCAAAATGTGGAAAAGTTGAAAGGGTATAAAAAGCTTTAGTGAGGTACTGTAAAGGAAAAATGATCAATCATCTCCATTAATCAGTCAATAGTTTTGTGGAAAGCATATTTCAAAGTGTTTGTTGACGTTCTCGGTCTGCTTACATTCGCTCTGGCGCCATCATGGACATCGATTCGTGGCATGACGTCATACAGAGATGAAACGTAAGTGATGATGGACTTCTCGTCGGGATGCGGGACGTCGACATCTGAAAGGTCAGGAGGAACACAATGTTTGACGGCGTTCGACAACAGAAACGCTGCTCTTTGGCTTAAAACGGAAGCCGGCCGGTTGGTCGTACCTTCGGGGTCCAGGAGGCGGGTCACTCCCAGGTCTCTTTCGGCCACAGTAAAGGCCTGCTCCAGGTTTTCCAGGTTGGTCTGTCGGTACACTTTGCCCATGTCGATGAGTCTGGGGCTGGTGAACAGAAAAAAGAGAAGAGATTTTTCCATCACTGACAAAACTCAAGAAATACAACATTTTGATTTATTACACGTCACCCCATTGTGATGCTACTTCATTGAGAGAATTAAGCCTTGTAGCAAATGCAAAATCCATTACAGATCTAACTACTGCTTCAAATAGCATTCTCCATCTAAACATGGCAACTGCGCATCAATTGCCATGCGATTGTGCTTCAAACGCAATTACGAATCTTTTGGCATCAGAGTTGCTTAAGACTGTTTGCCCATGGCTAAATGCTGTAAAAACAGCCCACCTGTTCTCTTGCAGAGAACCCTACGCGAGCACCTGCCTTTTTTTTTGTCCTCTGGCTGTTTGACTCTTCCTGGCACATGTCAGAGCATCTATAGATGGAATGTAATTTAGTGAGCAGCTAACAGAATCAGAGCTGACACATCTCTCAGTCAGCGACCAGCCACGGCTTGACTGCACCAGGAGACAAAAGTTCAAGACTCTCGAGTGCAGAGGAAAATGATTGAATGCATCGCATAACCTCACCCTTACCTTTACGCGTCCCCAGGGAACAACCCCGCAGCTTTAAACAACAATGATGTATGCCTACACCGTATTCTTTTTAAACCTCCAACGTTAAATTTTCAAATAGATATCTACTGAAAACAAAAGCAGACTGAAACTCATACGGCTCTCTGATGCGCAGCGTGGAGTGGCCAGCGATTTGATCGTACACGGTAGCGGCCGGGTCCACGTGGTGGACTTCTCTGACAGAATACTGTTTGGTAGGTCTGAAGGAGCGGCTCAAGCTCGGGGCCGTTCGTCCTTTCTCTTGAAAGCTCTGACTCCTCCATCTTTGGTTGCGTTCTTCGCTGCCGGAGCGGGCCCCTGAGCTGTGGGAACCCCGTCCGGAGTCCCAGGAGGACTCCTCCGACGGGATGTCGTCGCACAACATGACCACCCGAGTATCGTCCACATCGCCGACGGATCCTGACACCCCTCGGAAGAAGCCAGAGCGCCCTTTCCTCTGCTTAGACTTGTTCTTCAGACTGAGCATGTTAATAATCTGCAGGCTGGTCCTCAATCAAAAAGACTGTAGAGAAGAGGATCTAGTTACAGCTGCATGTACGCCGTGAAAAAAACAAAACCCCTACAATAGGTTTGGTCATTGCTCAAAAATCCATCCTGTATTGTCCCAGGTGTCCATGGTCTTCTGAATGTCCTCTTGAATCTTCTGAAAAAGGCTCCTAGTGGCCCAGTCGAGTCACTGCTCTTAAGTTTCAGCTCACCAATGTGAACCTTGACCTCATCAGCAGATCTCCAGGTTGGACTCTTGGACATACAATCAAGAGAATCTTCAGTGCCGCAGTGGTGTTACTGACTTCTGCCTCAGATCAGCTCAGCAGCACAGGTTTCAGAGTCCTTTACGGTTACGCCCATACACCACACCCCTGGCCTTTATGAAAAGCAGCAAAGAGTGTCTAATACTGAAAAGAAAAAAACCCGAAGGTTGGTTTAATCTTCAGAAAACTTGCCCCTGCAGGTATACTTTCTGTTCAAATCGTAAACGCTCGGCAGAAACAAAAACATCCATCTCATGTAATCCCACTTCTCTCCCCCTTTTTGCGCACAGATTCACTGTAAAATCCTCCTGAGAAAAAAGACGCGCATTCACCTCCCAGGATGTAAACACGCAAAGCAACCTCCATTTAAGTCTGACATAAAGTCAACAACACCTACACATGAGTTACCTTACTTAAGGTATGACACAAGAACTCGGGATTTTTAGTAAAACCCTAAATGTTTTACTTTTTTTAAATTCAGGGTTATTAAAGGAACACCAAAGGCAGAGGAGAATTACTCACTGCCAAGATCCCCTGCTATTACCAAAGCCCTCAAGGCTTAAACATTTACACCCATATTTCATTAAGGCAGCAGAGGACTAAGTAGTCTCAAGTGCAGTAACAAGAGACGGATCACAAGGAGACATTTGGAAAGTAATACCAGAACACCTATTTTACAGCTCGCCATTTGCATTTCAGCAGTAGCGCATAACATAAAACAGACCATCTATTGCTAAAGCAGCAGCGCTAAATATCTGTCCTAACCATGGACTGACCTCGGCGTAGCCAGGTCACAATTGTTATGCATGAATTATTGAAGGAATAAACCTCTTGTTGAGATTGAAGAAGGGAGCAGGTTTTAACTGGCAACAGGAAGAGTAATCTGACATCTGAAAGCGTTCCTAGCACTCCCTGCTGCCGAACTGCCCTCAGTATTAAATTAAACTAAAGTGTGATGAGATACTCCTGTTGATTTGTCAGTTTTCTAATGCCACAGGGTACATTTATTAAGCCTAAACCCAGAGGGAGGTGCTGGTGCAGCGATCTGCAGCAGACTTTCCTGTCGGTGCTTGTACCACATCTCACTCGAACGAGATGGATGGTATTAAGTCAGGGATCAGCTTTCCACACTCACTAGTGCTTATGGATGACGGCGTTGAAGAGCTTGCCGTCCCTCCAGCTGGTGGTGAAGTTGTCGCAGCGGATGCCCTGGTAGCCGTCCGTCATCCTCTGGGACCAGAGCAGCAGCTTCTCCTTGGCGGTCATGTCTTCCGACTGGCCGTTCACCTGAATGTCTGAGATCTGACGTCAGGAATGCAGGGGGGAAAAATTTTTTAAGTGTATAGAAAAGGGAGAGATTTGGGATAATGTGTGTAAAGGAATAAATATAGTAATTAGTGGAAATCAAAAGATCCAATTACATGGAACTACCGACCACCACCAGAGTTGATTTTGTTATGTTGATTTTGTCGACAGGATTGTCATTGTTCATCATCACCTCTGGGAATTATGGGTTTTAATACAAATAATAGGTTTATTAGAATCAGAAGATTTACAACAACGAAAAAGCTTAAGATAAATCTGTTCTGAAATCTGAAATTATTTGAGAGTTTTGTTTTTTTTCCCACAGTTTTACCAAGATGAAACGAAACCTTAATTATTTGTTTACAGAACTTTTGAGGATTTCTGCTTGGTCCGTTGTGACTCAGTCTGTCTCTGGGATCCAGATTAGTTTACATTTGGGGACTTTGGGCATAGAAAAAATGACTCACAGCTGGCAGTGAGTCTCCAAGTCCATCAGAAGTATTTACAAAGCAAAAAAAGAAAATTCTTCACAGAAGATCATTTTTTCATTTGTTTGGCATACCCACCTGTCTAATTTGCTACTGTTCATCTTTTCTTCTGTATTTCATAAATGATTGGATTAAATACTCCAATTAATATTTAATTCCTAGGTGGTTTCATTTCTCTCTGACTCACCAGAAACCACATGCTGGCTGCCTCCTGTTATTCACTATTGTATAAAAGCATAAAGACGCCATATCAACTGATGGAATCACTAAATAATCACATCGGCTTATATATCACCCGTCCTTTATTTTGTGAAATGTAAACCCAAACTGAGCTTTCAGTGGGTGGTGTAACGCTACCAGGTCTGTGAGGCTGAAGCCCAGGGACTTCTGCCTGGCAGCACAGGAAACATTACAATAACTCCTGGACATTTGGGGTGTGGACTGGCAGAGAAGTAAGCCAACAATTAGGATACGCCATGTGACTCACCCTCCCACTGGGGGGGAAAAGAGGGAGAGTGACTAATGCCGGCACGCCCTAATGGTGCACTGTTTCCTTCACTGTTTCTTTCAACAGTTGCGATTCAGCAAAGTTAGTTTGTGTTACTTCATGGAATATGGGAAGAGTGAATGTGTCTTGATGAGAAGGCAAAGTCCCCCACTGATTGGTTCCAAGGAGATGGAGAAGCAGCAGCAGCTCAGATCCCAGAGAGACAGGGTAAGAGTAATAATAAAAATGGAACATAACACTGACAGATGAGGAGACCTGGAAGTGGAGGATGATGGTCCATATTAACCCCAGCGTCAGCTTGGGGTTCCCGTCCGCTATGTCGTCATTTCTGATGTTCACCAGCTTGACCTGTTGAGACACAACGGACACGGTCATTCGAACGGCCGCCGGCCGAGACGTCAGGCACAGCGAAGCAGCTCATGTGAGCATCGTACCTGCCGGTGTTTTAGGAAGTCCAGTGCTATCTGTACATTCTGGAGTTTGTGGAAGCGCATCCGGCCTTTCTCTCTGGGCTGGAAAGGAGCAAGAAACCACAGAGAGAAGAAATAGGTTACATCAGCAAAATAAGTCAGATTAGTGGTAAAACGAGTATAACGATCGACAAAAAAATGATGAGATAATGCAAAGTTAAATAAAATGGCAAATTAAAAAGAAGAGATAACCACAGATTCCCTGTCCTTACTGTAATCTATTTTTTTTCTGTTTTTCCACCAGTAAGCCACAAAGTGGTTGAATGGATTTAGCTACCCCAGAATGGGTTAGCTCATTCCACATTATCTAGTGGTTTTACCTACTTTTGGTAAATTAGTTTAAAGCTCCAGTCTGTGCATTGTGTATTAAAGTAGTGATGTATTGCTGAATAAAGACAACCACCTCATTTAAATACATAATAATTAAAAAAAACATTTCAGTTTTCCTAGAAATGCACATAAAATTTGATCTGCAATGGCACCAAATAAGAGTAATCAGGTTGTACTGTTAATAACACTCTTCAAAGTGGAAGCATTTGCTGAGGGGAAAAAACTCAAATTGAGATATTCAAACTAAAGTCAAAGAAAAGCAGAATGATATTTAAAAGAAACCCGTATTTTCTAGGACATGTCTGAAGTTCAGTTAGGCTGTGGATAAGTGAAGGAGAGACGTTCAGACAGTAGCAGGCAGGCAGAATGTTTTGCAGCATGGCTGATTGGAAGGTGTTGAGAGACTGTTGGAGAAATCAGGTTAAGGTCAGGGGAGGACCGATTGCAGTTTTCTATCCGATTACGGATCTCTAATAATTCCGAATTTAGCCAATAGCAATTTTTTTTGTCTGAAAATTCATCACATTTAGCATTGAAGTCGCTGTGCTGACAACAGTGGGGTGACTACAGTTGACTGCACAGGTGGCCCTTTTTTTGCTCAGCCCACAGCAGAGCAAAAAAAGACAGTGGCTGATTGTCATACCTTTGCAGAGGTAGATAAAATTGCTATATTAGACGCATTTTATACTCAAGTATCAGCCGATCACAGATCAACAAAATTGAATGGAATCTGAGCCAATCTATCTCAGCTGGTCAATTTATCGATGTACCGCCAGGTAAGATTGAGGTTGTACAATATCTTGTACAACAAGCAAGACTAAAGGTTATTTTATAGCTTTGACTATGATTAGCCCGATTAATGTCTACTCTCCAAACCTATTTGCACTACGACTGCGGTCTCACACAGCATTGTCATGTTGACCAATTTGCTAAAACCACATATGGAAGGCCAATGTTTTACAAAAGTCAGGGTTTGGCATATTTACCATCAGTACATGTTTAACCCCCCCCCCATCAGCAACATACTGAAAAACCAATGAAAGAAACTTAAGAGACATTTCCATAGTGGAGACACTATGGAAATGTCTCCACTATGGACACATTTCCATAGTGGAGTTCTATGGATGCCATGCAACAGCCAACTCAGTGACACAGAGCAGGTGAAAACATAACAGGGGGACAAACCGTAAGTTCCAAAGCCACTCACCAGCCGAACGCTCCTGACCATGTCTTTCTCCCTCGGCTAGCAAGCGAAATGTGACGGAAAGCAGGCGAAGGCCAAACAGCAAAGATCAGAACAGACAGAGGTTAAAGGGAAGGACGATGGAAGAAGGAGAAGAAGAAGAAGGAACAGGTGGAAGGGGTGTAGAATAAAACTGTGGATCATATTGGAGAACCTTTCACAGACGTACACACAGACCAGAGTGGTGCTGTTAACATGTCACAGTTTTGAAGGCATTCAGAAGATGGGCAGAGCTGGAGCAGATGTTAGTAGCAATGAAGTACAGCAGCTGTCAGCAGAGAAGCTGTACAGATCTGAAGCTCAAGGCAAAAAATAATAATAAAAGAAAGAAAAAAAAACTGCCTGTTGCTGGATTTAATCCAAAAATATATCAAAAGATTAATCGAAACAAAATAGGTAAAATAAGAGGCATTCGCAAATCTACAAATGGTTCTTTAGCATCTGATAGATGATGGATTTGTGGTGATTTATTCCCAGAGGGCACAATTCCCAGATTAAATAAGCACCTCCTATGTAATAAATCAGGATTAAATTCAATTGTGAAGCATTGCTGAGGTAAAAAAGATGCAGCACTCAAGCACAATTTTCTTTTTGGCAGCGTCTCAATGCAAACACTGAAAACTTACCAGAGTTTCTCCAGAGAGGACCTCCAACAAAGAGATCAGGTTATGTCCATCCCGAAGATCTTCATACAGATCTGACACTTGACGCTGTGCCTGCCAGGGGGGTAAAGAGGACAAAAAGAGAAAGTGTCACAAGGCTACGCAAACACAGAGAAATAGCTTAAGCTGCTGTCAAGCTTCTGCTCAATTTGCCAGCAGTGAGGTCGCTGTCTCCTCTATGAAATATGTGTAATATTTATTGTGTGATAGAAGGGGTCACTACCCTGCCAATAAAGTCACTTCTTTGGCACACACTCTATCTGCACTGTTTAATATAAGACAACATTGTGAACATGTCAATGCTACATTTTTGTCTGAATGGAATTTTCCACACATCCTACAAAACCTTTTCGATTCTGGTTTACCTGGAGGTCACATTCCATATACTGTTTGAGTTACGCAGAGCATTATCCACTTTCAGTTCTTTGGAATACATTTTATTTACATGGACTTTATAAATTGTTTAGCGTGTTTGACACTTGATACTGTTTTTGATTCAAAGAAGGGGGGCGGGGGAGAGCAAAGAAAAAAAAAAAGAAAAGTAAAGCAGCAGCAACAGTATCCAGCAGTGCTTTGTGACCAACACACCTCTACACAGGTTAGGAATGCATAGCCTTCAGGAGCCAAGCCTGACTGCAGCTCCAGATGGTAGCAGCTGCCAACGCTAAAAAAATGTGTCTGATGATTCTAAACAAAAACAGAAGTCCACCTTAAGTGGTAAAAAGGTGAACTGCAACCAAAGGAAACCATTTTGACAACATTTAGAAGAAATTAACAGTAGGTATTTGTCAAAATTAACTGTTAGTTACTAACAGTTTGTGGTACAGCTGCAACCAGGAAGTGAGCCAACAGCAAAAAAATTTAAAAAAAGTGACTGTGCCAGGAAAATGTATCTATGGAACCAGGGGGGGTGAAAGCTTGGGGAGGGGTGTCCTTTTATACCAAACAGACACTGAAGAAACACACAGCCTTATTTCAACATGCTATCACCTACCTCTGCCCTCCCAGGCTTAGTGAAGACAGACCATGAAATGCAAAGAAAGTTACACGTTAAGAGATTACAACAGAGCTAGACAGATAATTCCTGCTATACGCAGTATGGCCACTAGGGGTCACTGTTTACACAATCATTGAGTATACTTCATATTACTGTGAATATGCACATTTTTACTGCTTTTTAAAATAATCCAACCAAACAGAAATATTTTGTAAAACTATAACTGAATATGAGATGAGATGCAAAAAAAACCACACTTCATATATAGCAGCTTGTATTTTGGGGAACAGCATGTATGATTCCAGTATGTCATAAAGAGTCATCTATCACCACCTGGCCATTACAGCACTCTGTTCTGAAGCCCCTGTAAATGTATATCCAGGAGATTACTTGAACATTTAGTGCTGAAAGATAACAGACAGTTTTACAAACTGCACTGTTTATCAGAACTTATCTGTAAAACTTCTAAGTTAGAAAGCCTTTGTATATGGTCTGATTCACCTTGTTTCATATGTTTGTTTGTTTTTCCTAAGATGAAGACTCCACCTGTTTTCACTCCACCATAGCTTTCTATTATTTTTTACGTTCTGTTCGGACCTGAAAAGCCCAGGAGTCTACACAGAAACATTTTCACTTTCTGCAGCTGCGCCAACATTCCAGGCTTCCCTGGTGCAAGTTGAAGAGATTTACTGAGCAGGGAACAACACTCTGCGGCCTTTTACAGCATTTCACAAACCAGGTAGGTTCTAGTCTGCTGCCCTTCAAGCAGACTATTAAGTCATTAAATCAGTTTAACCTCAGCAAGAGGTCTTTCAAGTTAACACTTTCCATACCACATTCCACAATGGTTTTTCAGTGTTTGACCTCCTATTTACTCCACATGGCAACTTGTGAGGTTGTGAGAATCTCCTGGTATGACAACACTGAGGGAAGATTCCATGTTTTTTTTGGCATCACTGTCTTTACGCAGGAAGATCTAGAAAAACATCTTTTATCTTGTAGTTGTTCTTTTTTTAAAACAGAGAAGGGAGTATTTGAATTTGTCGATTCAAAGCAGCGATACCCAAGCAGGAGCGATGGATTCTCCACCTTTCCAAATGAGGACTTTTTGGTCATGGTGTAGACTTTTTTTGTGATCGAAAGTATTTTTACAAACAGCTAAACGCATATTAGCACTCTCTCACCCAAATGATTGACAGTGTACAGCACAATGTTGTTATATTTTCTACTGAGCTGAAGAAAAGTCCTGCAACTTGAACCCTCTCACTGGTATCTGATTAAAAGGATGTTAAGAACAGAATGAGTGAAGGTTTTATCAGACTTTTTTTCTTTATCTCCCTATGTGAATACTTACAAAATTCTCAGAATGTGCCATTGAGCTTAAACCGGGTATGACGGTAACTAGGATACAAGACCCAGGAGTCTGGCCAGCACATGTGCTACTGTGAGCTTCAATCATGAGCTTTTAGGGTGAGAACAGAATCCGCCTTTGCAGCGGTAGTTAACAGAGACCAGATGTGTTTGACCCACCATCCGACGTTCACAGAGAACAGTCAAGAGAAACAAAGAAATAGTCCAAAATTAGCTCTCCTACAGTCATCGCTGACCGTGCCAGAGGTGCTCATTCATGGAAAAAGGCCTCCCATTTTCCTTTGGTTTCATTCTAAGCAAATGAATGGCCCAATGTCTGTGAGCTGAACACAGTGTGGAGACACAAAGCTGTGAATGTACTGCTGCCAGTGGGAGTTCCCTGAAATTAAGGTGAACCAAGCAATATTTCAAGTGCTCTGAGGGAGGGCCTGCGTGTCAAAAACGCTGGATTTTCAACCCTAATGAGGGGCTGCAGGGTACGGCGTAGGGTCTCCCTCGATTCCTCTTTGGACCTGTTCTCTTTCTGTGAGCGAATGGTTCCCTGGTGGGCTTTCAGACCACAGGGTGGGAACAGAATGAGGTAGGTGATTGATCGGAGGCGGATGGAAGGTTTACACAGCTCCTCGGCTGATGACAGGCTGGAGTCCTAGTGAGCCTCAACATGATGGTGAAATGCGAGTGTCTGAGTGTGAGACAAAGGCTGAGTACTCAGCTTGTATTTATACAAGTGGGAGGAAGGACGTTGGCAGCGTTATTTACAGAGGATGTTTATGATGAACGGGTGAGAGATGAAGTAGATGAAATGTAAGATCTCTCTCCACTGTTCAAAGGAGACCTGGTGAGACTGCTGAGTCTGCACTTTAGCTTAGTTGTTGGTACATCATTCATAAAAATGATCAACTGAGTGTAAATTTGGCCAAGTAATAATCAATTCTAATGAGAAAGCCTACTTGAAATAATGTTGGATCTTCATTTACACTACTGGAATGTGAGTGAAATTGGTCAATTTTTAGGAGTCATTAGCCCTCACCATAGTAACCAGCCAGTCAGAAACTAAAAAGTATTATCTTTTTCTGATCAGCAAACATAAGTCTCCATAACTACAAGACTAATCAGTGTAATAGTGGTTGCTTGGTGAAGAAGGAAACAAGATGGATATTTTCTGCATCAATGAGGCTCAGAACAGGAAGACAGGGAGAAGTAATAAGAAAGATAGACATCTCCACAGATAACAGGATGGCTGGATATATTACAGTTGCTCTAATTTATCTGTATGAGTCTGATCCTATATAGACTGCTGTCTTAGTCATGCTAGTCATGTTAAACACTAATACAAAAAGCTAATCTCTAAATGTTTTCAAATTAAAAGGAAATTTTGTCAGAGAGTCACTGCTCTCTCAAAATGTGTGTTACTTGTATAAATATCAAAAATTGGTATTGGCAGATACTGGAGCTGTACAAAAATCAGAAATTGGCCTCAAAATTCTGATCAATCTGTCTCCATCACACAACACCGCAATGCTAGTTGACATACAGTAAAGACCAAACCCGTCTAAGGATGTTCACATGTATTTAAAACTACAGCAGGACGATGTCTTTCATGAAACTTGAACTCCCACAGTTTATAGTGAGGCTAAATTCCTCCTTAATAAACATGATTTAATGCAAATGTGTGCAAAAATGTGTCATTTAATGTGTGTTTAGTCCCTAAGAGGAGAGGATGGTCTTACCTTTATCAAATGCTTGTTAACCCATTTTGTGAAGGTTTTCTTCTGTACCCGATCTCGTTCATCTGGAACACAGAGACGCCGTGGATCAGCCATCAGAAACAAATAACACACATCTGGAAAGCTAAACGTATTCATACTGAAGATTCCTGGTATGGGCCCTTTGGTTTAGCATGCATGTACTTAACAAAGAAAGTGTAGCTTCAAACTTGTACTCACATGCGGAACCTAGAACTTTTTTGCCATGGGACGTTTAAAAAAGGTTGCACATTAGTTTAAAGGTTAAATGTAACAGAACTCATTACAAAAATAACAATTAATACCAGCTTTGTTACAACTTACTCAACTTTTCCAATTTTGCCTTCACTACATATATCAATTCTAATCTACAAACATCTAAATTGGTGATGTATAATTCCCTTTCTGCATGTGAAAGTTGAGGTATGTATGGAACTCCCATTATTTTTGTGCATCCTTACACCTCCTAGCTGTAGCAGGCATACAAGCATCATTCCACTGTGAGAGTTGTGCAGATTTACCATATCATTATTACACAACAAAGACACCGGATACACAGAACTCCCTTGCTGGGTGGAAAAGGTACTTCTGCGTACGCCACCATGTGACTCAGGCTACGTCGCAGCACATTCACCCCCATTTGTCCAGAACAAGCTCATGTTTCACTGAGTGACATCACTGCAAGAAAACCAAAACAAACCCGAAGATGAAAAGATTTCCAAGTCGAGGCGTTCAGGTGAGCGCAAGGATTCTCTGTGGAGTTGGGGCTTGGCATGAAAACTATTAGCGGGAGCAGGTTTTTTTTCCCCCCAACAAGAAAGAACAAGACATCGGTGCCGAACACACCCATGAACACAACAAACATGTACATTTTCATTTGGTGTTGTGATGTTCAAGGGGGAGAAAAAAATTTTTAAAAACCCACAAGGTGTGTTTCTGCGACTTTCAGTTATGGGAATGCGTCTGTTTCTGGCTCTGTGACAGATCTGTTAAAACTTTTAACCAAGCAGATTTAATCATCTTTGACAGATAAAAAGCACAAACCAGCTAGCTTGAGGAACTACCACTGGATGTCTCACTAAGGGACGCTCCTTTAGCGACGTTTAAGTCAATTTCATTCGAATGACGACACAAGACAAAGTCCACTCAGTGTTATCAGTGTAAGGGTGTGACCCGAGTGCCTTCACACACCGACACGCCCAGGAATGAAAGCGAAGAACACTGATTCAACACAAACAGAAAAATTGACACCCCCAGGGTACATTAGCTTTTTTTTCCCCACCCCCTACACTGGCAAGACAGCAAATATGCATGTTTTCAGTGGTTCAACTTCCTGTCAAGGGGGAAAAATGTCATCTCCAAAGGAAATGTGAGGGTAAAACCCCTCTCAATCCTACCACAATATTGTTGGTAATTGTCAGTTCAAAGGCTGAAAAATTAGATATATTTTAATAAAAATGAAAAATAATTGCAAGTGAATATAAAACTGATCATTTTTGTAAATCAACAAACATCAGTTTGGCGTTAAATGTACTTTTTTTGAGTTTAATAAATTCTTAAGATAGATTTGATGCATTCAAATCAAATCTATTAAAGAACATCCATCGTTCTTTCCTTTTAATTTATTATATTCAGTGGATTGGTCTAGTAAAAGCCTGGTCAGTCCATATCTGACTTATTTAAGCAAACTGCATTCTAAAAGCTTATGGAGGCTGAGTAACCTTCAGCCATTCCATGAAAGCATATAATGTATAAACATGAATCACTGAGGTGAAGGAGTCAACACTTGGAGGAAAGTCGTTAGACAGTCACCACTTTGATTAAAAAAGAAAAAAGAAGTGGTAAGTGTCTTCATGTAAATATAGCTCATTAATCATTTTGACAATAATAGAAGATAAATAGACTGTTGCTATAGTGACCGACGTCCAAACATACTCATGAAACATGAGGGAAATTGTGATTAAGTTTTGCTTTGGTGACAAGACAGGAAGCTGCTGGTGAAATAAGGAGGGAATATCCTGTTCCTTTTTAAAAATGTAAGTCACTCTGCCACAGTTTATGAAATACAATCTTATAATATCAAAGAATACATCCACTGAATAAAAAGTCTGCTAGAAGGTTACAAGTTTCTAATGAGCAACAAGTGGAACAGTCAAGTCTGATGTGAAGTTCTCCAACCTGAGCTCTGCTTTTCCTGCTTCCCATTAAAACAACCCAAACCTCTATTCCTGCCCAGCATCTCTTCAGACACTTCTAAAGTAACGGATCAAGATCAAGGCTTGCAATTGAGCGGAACCGTACTGGTACCTTTCCTCCCGTCCGTAGCCTTCAGCATCCCTTGGTAGAACCCATCATCTGAGCCCATCCTGTCTCTCCCCAGACTGTCAGTGGAGAAATTCCTGTACTTCTGCTGCTGAGAGTTCATCGTTATTGTCTGTCGGCTCGCAAAATAATATTCCTGATGACAGAAAAGGTCCGTGCTGAGCCTCCTCTCGACGGGAACCTCTGTGTTTCTTGCTTTTATCTTTGGCCCTGTTGGTTTGCTGTAGTGTGGAAGTGCTGTGGCCAGAATCCACTAAGCTCTTCACAGACCTATGATTTCTCTTTCTTTCTATCCTCTGCTAACCTCCTCGCTCCCTCATTGGCTCGGCCCTTCTTTTTTTCTTCCTGTTTTCTCTCTCTCTCTCTCTCTCTCTCTCTCTCTCTCCCTCTCTGTCTCTCTCTCTCTTTTTTTCCTCTCCTTTCTTCCACTGTGTTGTGCCTGCAGGCAACGGAGTCTGGGCCTGCCCTGCTGAGTGAAGTACTGTGAGCTCAGTGACGTTAGCGTGGAACTCTGGACACGCCCCTTCCTGTTGCATTGCGCCGAACATGAAGGCAGCGATGGGTGAGGCCGAGGTGTGGTAACCTAAGCGTCCTATCACTTTATGGCTTGCGCAAGAAAACTAACGAGCAGAAGGTAATAAAGTCATGCTGCCAATGGGTTTATTATGGCTTTGAGTACAGATGAACGAAGAAAGTTGAGAAATAGATTTCTCACATGCTGACTCAAGAGGCACAAACTGATCTCTGGTTACTCATTTCTTATTCATGGCATTCCTCAGGCATCTCCTATAAGAAGCTCGCTACTGTAAGGAAGAAGGGAAGAGGGGAGGGCTGAGCTGGATTTGGGAGTGGTTGTTACATTTTCTAGACTCTGATGCATGAAATCGGCCCAGACATGCAAGAAAAGAGCCTCTGACGGTATAAAAACAAACGGTTTTTATACCGATTGTTTGTGATTTGACTGCAGTTCCTGGGGTACATGTAAACAAAACACCCATCACAAATGTGAGTTTGTTATTAATTGTACAATCTTGATGATGTTCTGGTTCATGTGAGATGAAAACCGACCATTGGCCTTCAAGCAACCATCCCTATGTTAAATCATGTTGCTTCACCAAGGACAGGAAGCTAGTCAGAGTTGATAGGCAGATAATTGAGCTAAATATGGGCAATACTGAAAGGAAAACCTAAAAGAAGCTGCAAAAAGCTTGAGATCCAGTTAGATCATCAAAACGACAACCACAAACCGATTTGAATTTATTGTTTGTTTGCCACTATAAACATGTAGAACGAGATTAATGAGACAGCAAAGAGTTGCGATTTAATGATTGATGTCAAAACACACTCGTGTCGGAAGTCCCCAGTGAAAGTCCAGCCCTAATTTCGATTGAGAATTTGTGACAAGACTTTATAAAGAAAGAAAAAAGCGATGTTGACCTTCTAATTCGGCCTGACTTGCAGCTGTGATTGGAGTGAATAGTGGAACGCCATGTTGGTGGCCGTGCTGGTCTATAACTAAGATCCTAATACAAACAGACTGAGGTCTGTGGTTGTGACGTAGCAAAAACGAGCAAACGCTAAAGGAGTATGAAAGCTTTCGCAAAGAGCCGTGGATCTTCTGGATTATCATCTGGCTTAGATATAAAGTCTTCTTCTGGGAAAGCAAAATCAATAGAAGATGCAAAAAGAAACAAAGAAAAAAACAATTACACTGGGTACTATTGACAGATCAAATTTATGAGAAATCTATAGCATTTAAAAGTTGCGTGAAAGAAGCAAGTCCAGAAAAGTTGTCTGTAATGTTTACAGATTCTGCCAACATCAACACATTGTTGGGTGTCTTCAATAACTAATGAGTTTAACCTTTTGTTAATTAAATAGAAAAAAATAATGTAGTTCCTGTTATAAATGGAAAATATTTCCCTGTACACAAAGACTACATGTGTCAAAAGTCAGAGAATAACCTTTGTTTGCTACACTTTGCCCCTCTGGGCATATTATATATATACCTACTATTACTCCACCCTGCCTCGTCTTACTTTAAGGGGCATTAAATAGTGCTTTATCTCCTGAGCGCAGCAATTTTCTGAACAACCTGTACGAACACGAACACACGTAATGTGTCAGTGCGAGGGGATCTGTGCAAACCTGCTGGTGTGGAGCGGCGCAGTCTGTTGACTCACCTTAAGCCACGCTCGCAAATTTGGAGACACGCCTTTATAGTTCTACAATGTCTAGGCAAGCAGTGGAATTAGGGTGTGGTTCACAGGGAGGCAATTAAATCCGAGCCAGGAAGGAATTTCTCCAATAACTGACAGCTTTTGATTGCAAAACAAAATGTTATAGTGCCTTTCAGACTTTTTTTTATATGTCTGTTTAAGGTATTATTCACATTATTTTTTATAGTACAACAATAATCTTGTACTGTGTTGTGACAGATAAACACAAAGTAGTGCATAGCGTTGAAGTGGGAGGAAAAGGGAAAAAGTGATTCTGAATTTGTATTGAATCTACTGAAAGGAAAAACCACCTTTTGGTGGCAAACGCAGCTCTAAATTTTTGGCATATTTCTCAATGTGCTTTGCACATTTTCATTTTTCATTTCATTCATCTCTGCAAAATCATTTTAGAAGAAAAATCTCCATACTAATGTCAAGTCTTGCGCATCATTTCACATCAACTCTGCCTGTTTTCAGCACCCCATGCAAACCATAATGACGCCACCGCCATGCTTTACCATAAGATTGGCTGCACAGGGTTTTTATTTTGTGGCATCAGTTGTCGGGGTTTAATGTTAATGAATTCTCAAATGCACTTTTCATATTTGCATTAGTGAAAACGTTTTAAACAGTTTCTCCTTCATGATTATACACTATTTTGTTTTGATCGATCACTAAATTCCAATCAAACCATTTCTGTAACATGAAAAATCTAAAAAACAGTTCACAGTTTTAGTTTAACTTGTAGATTTGATTGAAAAAAAAGTTGGTTCATTTGCCCAGTGACTGAGCGCTCAGTGATTCTCTGACATTAGAACTTGCACCAATTCCTAAATCTTCCAGAACCCCATGGGAAAAATGGGACTCGAATGGGAATACGGCACAAAAAAAAAGAAGCATGGAACGTCTTAGTCATGAGATCTTCCCTCCTAAAAGGAGACATATCATTAAGTTCTCAACATGCTTATTACTTTGCTCCCTCATCTGGCTTCATCAAAACCAGATGGAACAATCTGGCTCTTTATGAGAGGAGTGAAAAAATAGAGAGAAAGTTTTCTTTTTTCCTTTCTCCCTAAATGATCAGTTTGTGGTCGGATGATTGTTTATGATGGACTGCCATGTTTGTTTTTCTTTTTCTCACTTTGTGATTTCATTATCCGGTAAACAATTTGATGCAGCCAGCCTCAGCACTCCCAGACTTAGAGGTTAGATGAAAAAACATAAAATTAAATATTGCACTTCAGGGCCAAATGGTTTTTTAAAATCTTTTAATCAGAATATGTCTGGGTTGACCTGATCAGACATTTTAGAAACCGTTTTAGAAGCATTTATTGTTTTAAAGAATGAATCCCTAGTTATTTTATTTAGTTTATTTCTGGTAGCAAACTACAACCTTCCAAATCAGAAATGCTACATATGCAGACCTATGTGGATTACACCTTCTCATTTGTCGCCACTTTTGTTTTTACTGCTAATTTTTTGCATTAAACAAACAATAAAATAAGCAGATACATTTCTGTTTTTCTTTTTTTCCAGAACTGTTTAAATGCTTCTAATCTACAGCAAAGAAAAGCTCAGCTGAGCTTGCAGCCACTTGAGACTAGAGCGACCTGTACTTATGCTTTTGAAAACAAGAACCCGAGCAAATTAGCAGACAAAGGAATTCCAAGAATGTGTCATTATGGTTTCTGAAAGAGCTGAGCTGCAAAGAAAATACAAGGGTTTACAGAGAGGGAAGGTGACACATTTCATAGTAGAACCGTAAAAAAAAAAAAAAAAAAAAAAAGCTGCACTGATTTACTTTCCTTCCATAAAAGGTTGCTTAAATTCACTATCTCACTTATCCACCCTGATAACTGACCTCAGCTGTTCTGTTGGCGAATTCAGGTGAAAGTGTGAACGGAAACACGCCTCTCAGACAACATCGAGAAAGCTGATAAAACTCCGGAACGGGATTATCTCATACATTGTTTGAAGAGGATAAAGGATAAAGGAGCAGGATGAGAAAAAAAAGGAGAGGAAAAAACAGGAGGGGAAGGTTGGCGGCCGTTTGGAGCGTGTTGGATCGCATTCTGTCGGAGCGCCGGAGGAATGCTTCGCTCAGAGCGATCCCTGACAGGATGATGGGCCCCCTAGAGGTTAGGGTTCAGAAAGATCAAACGCAGAGATTTTCACTGTCTGCGTTCGCCATCTTGCATTTTCCTACATTTTCTTTATATCACTCAGAAAAGCCTCTACATGGGATTTCAATGAAGCATGGTTTATAATATTTAGAATAATATAACTGACTGAATTGCTATTATGCATGGACTCCACCCACATATATGACGCATCACAGCTGAAAGAAGGGCATAGTATGTCCAGTGTTCAGTTATAATTGCTGTGAATGTTGGTTGTACTAATTAGTGGTGGACGATATGGATCTAGAATCTGATCGCAATATTTTGATAACAATATAGATTATGATTAAAAAAATATTTCTGTTTGAAATGGTTTTCTACAGGGTGTCACTTAAAAAAGTGTAATTATATCACTAGAGTGCACATGGTAATTGCATTTTATTGTATATTTTTTTATTTGCTGATGTTTCTTGATGGATTTGTGGAGCAAAATAGCAAAAAAAAAAAGAAAATTCTGGATAAGATTATCAGTTTTTTAATATTTAATATCAATAACTGATTCATGACGATGCTAAATCAAAATCCCTAGCATAAAAAAAATTGTGATAAGTGATAAATGATAAATGATGAATGATACGATACGATAAATGCCCATCCCTACTACAAAATCTGACTTTGGGGATGCTGAATACAAATCCCCTTCGCACTTATCAGATGTTTTTTTTTTTTAAACAAAGTATACTTTTCCTAAGTTCACAATTACAAAGTAGTTCAGAAAACTACTTTGTGTTTTTCTGAATTAAATCTCCTTCAAAATTGGTGTAAGTTTGAGGTTCTAAGTTAACATTTAAGTTGAAACAGTCAGAGTATGTCAATGTCAATTAGTTTAAAATCACCAAATCTAAATAAGTGTCTAAATGCAGGTAGGAGATTATAATAGATCAGATAAAAGTTTTATCATATTCCTGGCACAAGTCTTTGAAAGTATTTTTTTTTATTGTTAATATTTCTAAAGTTCTAATATGTTTGATGTGATTATGTTATCTTAGCAGAAGCAGTAATTGAAAGCAGACACAACGTTGTTGCTTCATGGGCATGTTTGCCATAGCTGTGGCATGAAACCACGTCCATTTATCCTGGATTGCTGTGCTGTCAAAAATAGATCTGATGATGAATATGAAAACCTAGTTTATCACAGACTCAACAAGACTCCAGATTAGCCAGAACAGCTGAGTGGTTTTAAAATAGACCAGCTGCAGGAGAGTCTGTGAAGGGGTCCAAATGTGGGTCCGTATGTGTTAGTTGTGTTTAATTTGGGGGACTTAAATAAGAAAGATGGATGGGGAGGGAAAAAAAAGTCTCTGAGTTGCAGTTTTGTGAAGACACAGCTGATTAAAAAGAGCTTATGTCTCCCTCTGCAGGTGAGATCAAGAAATTGGTTTGTTCTTGTAATCTGGAAAAGAATCATGGTCAAGATTATTTTCCCGTCTGAAATCAGGTTAGGAAAAAAGTAAACATGGAGAATATGGAGGAAAAGACTGATGTGGTGTAAATGTTAAACAACCCACCATCTGTTTCAGATGACTGAGTAAGGAGAAAATCCTGGGCTGCTTATTTCCAGTCTTTAGTTGAAAATGTAAAGGTTCCTCATTTATCATGTGGTGTCTTAATCCATCTTGATGCCACGTGATGTTTCCGTTCGCCGGCTTAGCCTCAACTCTTGGCGACTAAACGTGGAAAAAGTTGAAACTTGAGATGTGTTTCTATGACAACGTCTACAAACAGGAAGCACCACGCGCCTGAGTGGGTAACTGTGACGGACTCTTACTCACGGAGGTATTTTTAGCCACGACCACGGAGGAGGTCTAGTAGCTGACCCGACACACGACGGGAAAACACCGTCTATAGAACATTACGCCATGTCCTGCTGCTTGGACAAACGGTCTCACCACTAGGTGGCGACAAAGCACAAACGCAACCATCAGTCAGGTACAGCCTGCGTCTCCAGGAGAGACTTTTAAAGCAAGAAATATAAATATGTGAAGTCTTTTATTTTTTTTAAAAAATAGTAGCATAAACAAACAATACTTCTATTTATATTCTACCAGCTGGGACCTTCTTTTGTGGAGTTGACGTGTTTTTTTTTGTTTTTTTTTTTGCTGTGCCTGCAGTTTCCTACCACAGTCCATGGACATCAGGGAAATAAGGTTTATAAATTCGCCATGGTTCTAATTCGTCTTCTGGACAATTTGGTGACATAGAGCAGATGAATGGTGTTAAAAAGTCAAAATAATGGGCAATATTCCATCAAAAGATCTTCCAATGTTGATTATCTTCAACACTTTAATGATCCCAGCTCTGGTGAAGGTTTTATCTTGCACTCAAGTTGAGAGTTCAAGGTTTGCAGATTCATTATGTTGTTATTTAAAGTAACAATCTGAAAAGTGTGGCATGCATTTTCTCCATAGAAACAACATCCACGTGAAACCACTTCGTTTACTGCTGTAAGTCTTCTGGAGTATGGTAAGTCATGTAGAATAATGAGTGTCTGTTATAATTAGTTGTCTCTCAATTAGAATAAAGTCTGGACTTTGACTGCACCATTTGAAGCAATGGAAGTGCTTCAAATTATTAGTAAATGATTCATTATAATTTGGATATATTTAGGGTATCGTTCCTACTGAAAGCTAAATATTCACCTCAGTCAGTACGGTTTACCTGGTATTTACCTCCATCTATCTGCCCACCAGCTTCCCTGCCTCTGCTAAAGACAGGCGTCTCCACAGCATCATGCAGCCACCCGAGTTGCTCTGTATTCAGGTTGCAGTCGTTTGCCCAACTCCTATGATCAAACTATCCATCCGTCCATTATCTTCCAAGTGTCTATATCTAAAACCAGATATACGTTTGTTAAATGATTTTGGTGTCTTTGGAATGTTTTGTGGTCTTAATTTCGCAGAGCACTTAACACTTGCAACACTTAAAAAATATTAATTCACCCCAAAAAAGCAGTTCTGGAAAGAGTAACCATAAAGATTTGATATCAACATCCTAAAAAACATGTAAACTTATTTATTGGAAAGTTTTGCACTTATATAAATCTTCTTAAGTTCTGACATTGGAATGTTTAAATTTAAGAATTTCATGTATTTTAAGACAATGCAGAAATTATATGGCATAAATGTAAAGCTTCCCTGCTGTTAGGAAGCCCAACCCTTTTGACAGGTGTTCTGCAAAATGTTTGTGTAGTCAAAGCAGGCAGGTTGTGTGAGGTGAGGTGACTCATATCTCTGAAACACCATCAGGAGATGGTGCACCTACATGCAAAAAATATTTACCTTTTCATTTATGAAATGAAATTTAACACCAGCTTTGCAGAGGGCAGCTGTGCTTACTTTTGTGTGAATGAAACCTTTACACAGAGATTGCTTTTCTATGCATTTGTAACATTTACAGTACGTCAAACTGTAAATCAAAGTGGGGGTTTTTTTCACAAGAAAGTAGAAGTTCAAAAACATTTAAAAATGTAAAGTTCAGTCGGAGGAAGCCTTATTCATTGTTTAGATCTTTTTTCTTGTATCTCCACGCTGCATGACCACTGAAAGCAGCACAGATCAAAAGAGAAACTCCTCCCCAAGCCGATCGTAATCAAGCCTCACCACTCACCTGCAAAGGTCAACATAGAGGGCAGGTGTCTGAGTCGATCTGTGTATGAATTCATGTCATGCAGATAAATCTCCCACTTATCCGTCTCGATAAAATCCATAATCCTGGCATTAAAGAAACCCCACTCAGAAACCCTCAGTGTTTCCGACAGCCAGAGCCAGATGGTGTGTGATGTGTAAACAGGAACAACTCTTTAACCGGCGAAAGAACGCTCTCGTGCCCTGCCCCCTTCATTACGGACAAAACGAAAGACAACAGACAGGTAATTCAGCATAATTCTCTTTTGCGTGATGATTATCGGTTCAGCTTTTCACTCGTTAAGAAGGAAAACGCCACAGGTAATCCATGCAGAGAACAGAATCAAAAGAAATGCTGAATCTCACCGTGGAATCATGTAATCCAGTCATATGATGGTGCTCAGTGTGAACTGTGTTCAGACTGTCCCGTTTCACCTAGAACTCTTTATCATATCATTGTGTTTTACAGCCGCCTGGCACGCGCAGCGTGTCAGAGGTTCATTTGGTAATAAACAAGACAAGGCCTTTTACAAGGCAAATTTTCGATAGCATTATTCTATCTCTGTGTGCATTTGTTTTTCATTTACAGTTTCCTCAGGGCTCTATTAGTCTTAATATGAAAATTCAGAAGCTGAACACCTGCTTTAAATCTGATCTTTGCCCCGTGGCTTGTAGGAGTAATTTAGATGTTTAGATACAATTAAACTACAGCCAGAGTTATGATCTGGATGTCGGGCCAAATGAAACCGAACACTTTGACACCTGAACTGACCATAGTAAAATGTTTGCGATGGCACGGTTGATGACAGGCACAGCTGAGTTATTCTACATCAGAACTGAAGGAGATACTGCGGTAAACAGGGATGTAACAGACGCTTTTCTGGTTCGATCGCCAATTGATTCCAAACCTGGCCTTTCTTTCTGTATGGGCCAGGTTAAGTATTGGGACAAAACCAGTAAATTAGCAACAGTGCCAACTTTTTCTTTTTTTTTTTTTTTTTAGCAAAAAACTAATTATTTTACCTATTATGACAAATAGTTTAATTTTGTGACTTTTTAAAACTAGCATTTCTTCTTCAGCAAGATGAGAAACTGAAGACGCAGATGTAACACTCATGGTATTGCAACTGCATGAGAAAATCCCTTTTAATTCTCAGACAAGTTCATAAAGCTGGGATTTATGTTCCAAAATCGAGCTATGCAATGTACGTATCATCACTGCAATATTAATTTGTGGAAAATTATGATTGGAAAAGGCTGCGTTGATGCAAAATTCGGTAAGGTGTAATATTTTTGAAAACCACACTTTCACACTCTGCTTACCTCAAAAACATTTTTGGGCAGTTTGGATAGATTTATAAATATGAAGCGATATAGGATTTAGTGTTCATGTTCCAAAAACTGAATATGAAAAATAAACGAAGGAACTATATATACTAGCTTTCCTTAACTCTAAAAATGCTAGATTAACCAGTTGAAACTGGTGGATTTAAGAATTAGTTTTTCGTTCCCCACGAAAAAGCAAAGAAAAAAGAGTGACGGATGAATAAAAGTGAACACAAAGGTGACGTATCCTGTGTCAACTCCTGAAATTTGAACAGGACCCTGTGAAGCTACCATCTAACACAACGGACGGGTGAGGCTGCAGTTTAAATATATAAACCAAAGGACCTGATGTGTTTCCATCAGGTCCTTAATGCCTCTGTAGCCTCTGTAGCTTATAAATAAACAAGCTCAACATGAACATCCCCTCAGGGAGCTCCATTCGTCTGGCTAATTTGTTATTCCCAGCAGACTTTAGAAGTGTGCCTCTGGGTTTCCATGATGCCCCTCAGTGATACATTCTGTCTGTTGACTGATTCCTGGTTTCTGAGCAGGAACCACAGGGTGGGTAAAACATCTAGCTTCCCTTAAATCCAGTAATCAGTTCTAGGAATCAGTAAGCACAGCTAGTTTGTTCCACAATGGGATTTTGAGGCGTTTCCAACAGAATGTTGACTTTTCCAGCCACCAGGCCAAGTCAGAGGACAACAGCTCTCTGAGAACACTTACTTTCATTTGATTGCTGTTGGTATTTCAAGGCAACTTCACGTCACTTTCCTATGTACAAAACTTAAATTTCTATTTCTGTTTGAGATCCCCTTCAGCCCAAAGAGACAAAAGTCCAACCTGTTTCTTAGCACATTAGCACCGCACTAGTGTGCTTCAATAATTACTTCGAAAAGCTATTTAGAATTTAATTAACACCTTTTGATCCAAAGCAAACATCTCTGCATGTCTAAAGTTAGTTGTTACGATGTGGTTCCAGGGTAAAATCTTAATGGAAATAAAAAACCTACCGCAGTGTGAGGTGCTGCATGTCTCCGAAGTTGGGGATGAGATGCAGGACACACGCAAACAAAAGGTCAAAGATCAGCAAAGGAACGCAGATGGATGCATGTTGTGTGTCAGAGTATTTATGGTTTAACTCGGTTTCCCAAGTCGTGACCTTCCAGTTGACACCATTGCCACGTGGTCAGAAGGGAATGTTTTCCTTCTTAATCCAGCCTCTATTCTTACCATCTACAACATTTTGGAAACTTAGCATTAAGGTTCATCCTAAGGTTTACCGTTTACAATGCTAACAAAGCACGACGGTAATATCAGATGCTAAATTTAATCAGTTAAGGCTCTAAAATACTTCAACTGAAGCTTAGCATAGATCCATCAAGCCACATATAGTGTCTTTTATATTTATCATAAAATCCTGTTTACAGTGATTGCGCTCTCATACTGATTTGGGGTCTTTTTTTTAAAAAGTAAAACATACACGAGAAAAGGCAGTGAAAATATTAAAAATGGTTCATAAACACAAGTTGGAATCAACAAACAGCTTTTCACTCAGCTGTCAAAGCTTTACAAAGTGTTTAACATTCTAATCAGTGCGTCAGTTCTAATCAGTTCCTAAAAAAAATGTTAGGAATGACAAAGCTCAAAAATTGGCAGCCTCATAAGGGAGGAGCAGCAACGGTTCAACAAGGTACCATAAAAGTATTCAGCCTTACACGCACACACACACACACACATACACGCACATACATATGCCTATGCACGCACACCCACACAGTTTTGAAGTAGTACACTAAAGACTACACCCATCAGGCAAACATGACTAAAGTTAAATGATCATTGCTATGTGAGCCAAGCAGAAGCTCCAATTAAAGGCAGCAACACAGCAGAGGGACAACCCTACTTTGAATTGGTTACACAGCGGACATGGTCTGAAACACTTCATGGTGGCTCGTGACTAAAGAACAGGGTAATGATGTCTCACGTAAAGCTGTGTCACTTCACAGGCTGAGCAATGTGACTTTCTGCAACTCTCACATAATATTGAGTAAAGCTTATACATCAAACACACAAATGGCAAAAGTCAAGGTTTGACAAAGCCATTTCTGATTGGGTGAATTAACAGCAGAAAAAATAAAGATTACAGACTTTGACTGGCTGCTGAAATCCCAGTGCTTTGCTGAGAGCAATTTGCTTTAATCTCACTGTTTATTCAGGCGAGTTAAAGTGGTTCAGATTAAAATCCTGCTAAACAAAAGATCTTGCACCTGCTGCGATAAAAATGTGTCCATGAGTTAAAAAGCCATTACAAAGTATTGTGGGTAATCCTCAGCAAGGAGGAGGCTTTAGTTCTTTATTTAGCTGTTCTGTTTTGGGCTGACTCCTGTACGTTTAACCTTCAGGTTTGTTAGTTTTACTGCCAGATAAGAAGTTTTTAGCTCGTGAAAGCATGTTGCCATCTTTTTGGCCAGACAACTTGCTGTTTTTTCCAAAGAAAAACACCTCACAACTTTACTTACTGTACAAATTTGAAAAAAGTCTTTAAAGTGCTAAATCTTAGAATATTAATAAGAATCAAGACAGAGTAGGATATCAGTCTAGCTACATCATTACTGCATATATTTTAGAAATGAGCAGCGAAATCATTTGGTGATAGAATAAAATGCTTTTCAGCTTTAGCATTCCTGGAAACTCAAAAATCTTTTACATTTATATAATGTAACCGTTTCTACCCAATCATGCTAACCACATATTTCTTCTGTGTGGAAGCTAAAGTTATCTATTTATAGAATTAGGTATATTTAGCTAGTTGGAAAATTAGGTGTTTGAAAATTAAGTTTGAGGCAGAACAAGGGTGTAAACTGAAGCTTGAAAAGAAAAATACTTTTTATGATGTATATATAAGCTGTTCAGTCAAACTGCTACAACAGAGATTTGGACATGTTGTAGTCATTTCATTCATTTTGTATGTTGGTGTTTTGGTCCTTTTTGTACCTGGAGTTGATTTCAATAGAAACACGGAAAGCTCAACATATTACAGCAGAAATCATCGGAGCAGAAGTACGTAGAGGACAAAGTGGCTTCATAGACTCTGATCAGCTCTAAGAGACTCAGAAAACAAACAAAATATTTCATGTGCATCTCATTTTTCCAGCATTAGATTTTACACTCCATCATCAGATGGGCTACTTTTATTTTTATATTTCTTTCAAGAACTGGAGTCCACTAATGATCCAAAACCACCATTATGCGAATATAATACCCTGTCTCTTGACAGGGTATTTCATGGTAAGGAAAGAGGCGGATGAGGTGAGTTCAAGCTGTTGTAACAGGTGGGGCTTTACTGAGAGGGGGAGAGACAACAGGGACAACACCAGGACATTCCTAACGTTTTTGCACACCCTGAGGTATTTACGGAGAAATGTGCTTGTGAGAGTTATTTTCTCACTGATATTACACTGAAGAGAAAATCTAAAGTAAAAGTGGTTCAGGTGATGGCTAAGTCCAGAGATGAATAGGTCAATGTTCCTATTCACATCTAAAAAACTAAATAAAAACTGAAAGTGGCTCATAACTTTTTTACGAGCCTAAATCACCTCAAATGTGTTACTAAAAGGTTATTGTTCAGTTATTGTGAACAAATAACTGAACTTTTTTTAGCATAAAACCATTCTGTAGACGTTTAGAAGATGAAGACGAGGCCTGCGTGTTGTTCCTTAGAAAATTCCTTTCATATTTGGAATTTCATGGAAACTACGGCTTATGATCGCTCTTGCTTAAAATGTTTGAAGTATCATCAATCTGTCTGGTTTCACTGCAGATTTAATTTACGGTTTCAAGCCTTTTTTTCCTTTGGTGAATGAACATTTTGGTGTTAAAACAAAACTCTACAGAGGACAGTTAAAGTTTGTGGTTTGTTGACTTAAAAAGCAAATAGAAGCTTTTGTTATGAGAAACAAATCTGAGATGTAGAAATCAATCAGCCAGAATCAATTATTTCTTCCATAACTGTGTCTGATTGGTATTTAGGTCATATGCTTAAAAATCCTTTTATTAAGTATACTTCAATACCACAATTTTACATTTTAAAGCACAGTTTTATAAGGCAGTGAAAATCAGACAAGATTAAGAATAAAAGTGTCACCCAAAATAAGCCTGATGTTCGTCTAGAAAAAAAAATCCTACAACCAATCAACGTATTTTAAATGAAGGAGTTAAAAGAAGAAGTTGATGTCAGTGCCAACAAAAAGTAAAATCTTGGCTCATCTGTATGCTCAGCGGTCCAGAGAATCTAATGTAGTAAAAGTTAATCATGCTGCCTATAAATGGAAGCAAATTATGTTTAAATGATGGAGATCAGGAGCCCAGATCAAGTTCGGCTCTAAAGTAAGACATTATCTTTGCCTAAATTACAACATAAAGAACCATATACGGATTGCACCAATCATCAGATGTTTTGTAATGCATCTGTGACTCATTACAAAGCATTTTTGAGAAGTTCATTAGAACTAATAAAGTAATTCCAAGTTATATTGAAAGTGATGCTTAAACGTGCAGAAGAAAAAAACCCATCAACAGATCAGGAAACAATCAAAGAGAGACTTATACTTTGTTGATTTAAAATCTTCAGATTAGCAAAACAAAAACGTCAAAAAACAAGTCGGATTCCTCGTGAACAGCTTCGACAGACGCAGCTGGTGGTCAGAACTCGAAGCTCACTGACACACTAATGACCCTCATAACTCACGTCGGCTACAGTGTGAGGACAACAACGTGAAAAGTTGCTGATGTTATGAAATGACACCGTGTTTGCTTCTGTCCTGCTGGTTTTGGAGTGTGTATGTGTGTGTGTGTGTGTGTGTGTGTGTGTGTGTGTGTGTGTGTGTGTGTGTGTGTGTGTGTGTGTGTGTGTGTGTGCTCAGATCACAACAAGACTTCACACTCTGTCCTCGCCAAGAGCACACCGACAGCCAGAAACCAGGCAGACGAACACGGCTAAAACACTCATGGACGCAGACCACACACACACACTGATTACCTACCAGGTATGATCTTCATCTAAGAAACAGAGCAGAGGAGGAGGAAGTAGAAGAGGAAGACAAAGAAGAAGAAAAGGCAGAGCTGGATGGAGGTGAATGAGGAGTACCGGAGAGATTCCTGTTTGTTTGCTCTCTGCTGCCTTGTCTCCCTCTCCTCGTCTCAGATTTTGACAGGCTGCGCCTGCTGCTCAGATCCGTCAGCCTCGCTCTCCCATGGCCAGGGGAGGAGGGACGACACAGCGAACCTTAGTTAGGGGGCAGCGGGTGGGTGAGGTGTGGGGGGCAGAGGGCCAGAGCTGGCAGAGGCCTATAAATATCCTCCAGAACCAGATGATCGCACAGTGTCACAGTTAGAAACTGATGGAAGGACTCCATTGGGACAGTGCAACAAGCAGGACCTCCAGCCCCCCACCCATCCCCCCTCCACCCCGGCACTCTGGCTCTTAACTCGCCTCTTTGAAGATGCTGGGAGGGAGGTCAATTTCTCTGATGCCAAGTGTCAGATCTCAGCCAGAACCTCTCTTAACTGTGATGTGAATATTAAACGCAGCAGTCGTCTGGTAATGTTATCGGCTTGACTAAGGACTGAAGACACGTGGGCATAGCTTCAGTGACTTAGACTGAATTCAGATGTGTTCTTTTAGCTTGTTTGGGAGATTTTTGACCAGTTAGTGTTTTAGTTCATAAAATTACGAGTGCAAACAGAGGAAAGGTTGGAGAACCTATAAATAGCAACAGCAGCCATAAATAAGAAAAGTGGTAGCAAACAGAGAAGGGATTTAATGAAATGCGACCTGCCTCGGAGAGACAGTCCATGAAATCATGGCTGAGGCATTCAGGGTAAATCACCCACCGCTGCTGGGATTAAGCTAATGCTCAGCATTCTCTAAATATAGAGAACTCTAATGTACACAACACTCTGTCGATTGTTGTGCCGACATTCTGCTCCAGTTGTGTGAGACACTAACGGTGCAGGGAGATTAGGGAGAGTCACCAATTTGAAGCTACTAAAGATAGCTGTCCTACGGTGAAATGAGAAGAATCTATACCACAGGAAGTGGTTTGAAGAGCATGACATGATACTCCTCCTATGACACACGAACATACACGTTCACTAACTAATAGCTTCCCTGTCAACGGATTCTCTTACGGGAGCTGTGAATCTCTGCAGCTCCTCCAGAGTTCCAGTGGCGCCTGCTGGTTGCCTCTCTGTCAAAAATACGATCCTTGCTCTGCCTTTCAGCCTCTCAGTTTGGGTTTGCTGATCATGTCTAAGTAAAGTTCTGCCAATCTCTTTCCATCTTCAAAATTCATGATATTGCTGAATAAATATAAATTTTTTGTAACCTGTTCTTAGATTTCTAATATTTTGTGGCCTTTACAAAGCAGCTGTTTATTACTGAGATTAAGGTCCTGTGCACACGGAGATGAATGCGGTAAATTTTTGTGAACGATTCTAAAAACCATTTGTTGCGACAGGACACAGCACCACTGACAACGCAGTAGTGGGAACTTCAGGCCAATCGGTGACGCTGCAGAATGACTCAAAAAACACCAAACACAGAACGCCGCCATCTTTGCTAACTGTGCATGTGGGCTAAAGAGAGAGAAAAAGATTGATGGAGCTTCGTCATCATTGATTCTAAAAAAACAACAACCTTGGATTGGATGTACACGAAACAAAACAAAACATGAAACAGCCATTTTGAAGTCTCTTGATAAAACCCTTTTCAGATCCACCTAAGATTGTCTTCACGTCCTAAATAGACTAGTTTGTGGTTATGAATACTTTTGTAATGCGTGCTGAAGCAGCCTCTAAGATTTCTCACAGATCTGAAATACTGTTAGTCATCGTCTTCTATAAGGGCCGACATGTTCCCTGGGAAATGACTAATGCCGCAACTATCCAGACCAAACCCTTAATATATTCCACATGTTATTGATCAGTCTGTTCTGGGGGTTGGCCTACGGTAGGTTAACTGTTACGCAGCTATGGCAGATTTGCAGAAAAATTGGAATTGGAAACAAATGCACTAAAAAAACAAACAAACAAAAAAAACCAATGAAGTGGCTGTGCTATTTTCACAATTCACTGTTGTTTCTTAACCTGTGACTCACGTTACTATTTCATTGTAAAAATGTCAGCATGGTGTATCACAAATTCATGAAATATGGAGTGCAACGTTCCCCTACTCACAATAAAATACTGGGAGACATCAGTACAAGATATGGCAGGTCCCTTAAGGTTGCTTGGTGTGTTTGGGCAAAACATTACTGCTGTCCTGTGGCAGGAGCAGCAACAGGAGATTTCACGCATCTTAATCCCAACAAAGTCCCTCCTTTAGACAGGGAGCGTCAACGCCTTCATTGTGTCCTTCAGTTTTAACCGTTTTGCTGAAAAAGGTCAGACTTCCAGCTCTGGCCAGCGTGAGTCACACCATAAAAAATAAAAATAAAAAAATAAAAACGGCGCGACACTATAATGAGAGGCACAGAGCTGCAGCACACTGTAGCTGTTCATTTCAATCACATAATGTACGCAGTGGGCAGAATGTTCGGGACAAAAACACGGGAAGGACCTCAGTGGCATGTCTGGGATGTGATTTAGTTTAATTGCCTCTGGTGCTATGTGTGGGCGAAGTTCAAACTGCCCTCCTCCGCCTACGCTCCTCCAAGCATGTCCAGTCAGACCAAAACTGTAACATTTTTATTTGATCACACACTGCAGCTTTTGCATTCTGCAGGAGAATGGAAAGGACCACAAGCAGATATCAAAGGCTTCCCTGGAGGCAAAGCGAAAACTGGTTTCATCTCTACAAATTCCTTTCCTTCATAAGTCAAACTTATTAAAATTCCTCAGTATTCACTTCACTGATACAAAGAAACAGAAAAGGAAAGACTAACATTTGGAAAGTTAAGATGCCTGAAAAAAAAGAGAGAAAAATGTAGGGGTTAAAGGGTTAGGCTTTTGTCAGCTTCACTGGGTTGGCAATTTAATTCACAACAGTAAATTTCTCTGGAATTTAAAGTTATTGCTAGCGCTGCACATAAATATAAGACTCTAGGTAATTGCTAAAACATTAATAAAACTAAAAGGGTAGCAATAAACCCTCATGAATACTCATATATACATCTAAATTAGAGAAACCGAGGTTGATTTATCAATTGAAGTTTTCCTTTAAAAAATTGGCCTGACTGCAGTCAGAGCATTTGGTCAGTGCAGACGATACATGGACAGCAGATGTCAGCAGTGCACTGCTGTGTTCTTATCACAAACAAACCTCAAAAGTCAAAGGAGAACTTAAATGTTTGGTATCAGTTGTTGGTGCGCACCAGAGGCATTTGTAGTTGCTGAAGTGACAGAATGTGCTTCAGATGAGATGTACGTTTGTGTGTGAGAGCTACAAAGTCTCTCGAACTTGATTTCCTCATGAGTAACCAGATCAAATCAAGAAGCCAGGCAGCTAATTGAAAACAGATCCGCTGTCACGTGTGGATCCAAACAAACACACCCATGGAGCTGCGAACAAACCTTTTCCAACTTCCTCAGTTTTTCACACCCATAGCAGACAACACCCAGGCAGCTCCTCCCTTTATCTTGTGTAAAAGTTTAAGAAAACCCCCCCACAAATGATGGAAAACACTAACGTTTTCCACTTCTAAAATACGTGAAATATAAAATTATGTTACATGTTCATGTTTCATAGCTTATTTCATAATGTACGTTTCAGTTCTGCAAATGACAGCACTGTGTGGCACCTGATCGGGGAGCTTTTGCAACTTTCATTTCCACACCAAGGGCAGAGAACACACAATGGTCTTATCACATTACCAACATAACTCCCATAACCCTGCTATACTATTACAGAACAGTATTCAAGACATGCACTTATCTCTAATAAGTGACAGACTGGATAAAGAAAGTAAAAAAAAAAAAAACACAAGGAGGGAATGTAACCCAGAGCCAAAAGTACAGCATTTCTGGAGCAAAGCTCCCAGAAGAGAGCCACACCTTCCTGGACTTCAGATGGGTTTTAACTCACACACACCAATGTCTGCAGAGAAGTGGTGAGGCTGAATCTCAGCAAACAGCCCCACCTTGTTGGACTGACGACACTTCTGCATAATCCATTTGGCAAATGCCCAGAGATGTCCCCGGAGATTATTCATCTTAAACATAAACCTGCCTTAACAGAGTCTTTATCAGACAGGGAGTGCCCAAAGAAAGTGTAATTGTTTTAGCAGCGTAGCATTCGCCGTTTCTATGCAGGAAGACATTACCTGCAGAATTAGCTAATGAAGCAATAAACCCAAAATTTGAAGTGGTCACATCTAAAAGTTGTCTCACAACTGACACTTTCAACACGACGGCAACCACAGCACAGCTAATGCCTGATCTGTCTCAGCACACATGGCTAAATCACAGCCACATGTCAATAGTCTCCTCACACCCACATGCTGAAACAATTCCTAAAAGGAGACCGTCTCCACATCCAGGATAAGAATCCGCAACATGAAACTCCAAGATAAACGGTATGCAAATAACGGAGGCTGAGAAGTAGGTTTTATTTCCTCCCTACTATAAACGAAGAAAGAAAACTGTAAATTGTGTTTGCTTGAAGTAGCAACAGAGCTGTCATCAAAAAACCTTAACTAAGGCCTCCCACATGTCAAAAAAGAAAGGTGGGATCCTAACTGCAAGAAAAAAAAAACTCCATCACGTGCTCAGACAGATTAGGACAGTGCAGGAAGTAGGTCAGTTGACATGCATTCAAACAAACCTTCCAAGAAGTTGGGCCATGTCTTCTCCTCTGGATCGGCCAGTGAGTGGTCCCAGTCGGCGTCAGGTGAAGCCCCTTGCTCCTTGACCCTTGCAGTCAAGAGAGCTCGCTCTAAGGCGATTTCCTCCAGAACATCTAGGTCCAGCTCCTCGTCTTCCTCCTCCTCTGCCCTCTTCACAGGTGGGGGAGCCGATTGTTGCCCGGTCGCCTCAGGGCTAACGATTTGCTTCACCTCAACTATCTCCTCCACCACTACTACTTTCTTCCTCATATTGGCCTCGTCTGTGTCGGCGCTGTTGGACTCACTGGTGTCCCCCAGGTGAGGCTGGTCAGGCTGGGCCGCGGGTGTGGCAGCGGCAGAGGGTGTGTCCTCCCGCAAGTCCCTCTTCTCGTCTTCTTCGTGCTCTGAGGCCTCCGAGTCAGAGAGCCCTTCCCGTGTGCTGCACTCTGCTGCCTGCCTGGCTGAATGTTGTGCAACTCTGGGAGGCTCTATTTGCCTGGAGAGAGGGCTGGCCTGTGCCTCAGCTGACGCTAAGTCTTCGGGTGCGGGTGCTTTCCTCGCACTGGAAGATGTTTTTGCTTTCGGAACCTCCCGCTTGGTTTTTTCTGCAGAGGGCTGCGTAAGCTCCACCTCCCCTTTGTCTGTTGGGGCCTCAGAGAGCACAGCTGCTGCCTGCCCGACTTCCTCAATGCACATTCTTTCAGGAGTCATCTTTGAAGAAACTTTAGTTGCTGTCATTTCAAAGGCCACAGCAGGGCTATCCCTAGGCAGTGTTGTTATGCATGTCAGTGTTTCTCCTTCAGTCGTAGGGACAAACTTTGTGTTTATGGCTTCTTCCTCTTGTGACACCTTAACCTGTTTTTTCCCTTTTTTCTTCCTATTTGGCTGCTTGTCTGCAACTTTCTCTGTGCCCTGTTGGGATGTAGCCTCAACAGTTACTTTCTCAGAGTCTGACTGGTCCGATGGAATTTTTTTCTCAAGTTTTGCGCTCTCTCGCATGAGCTCAACCTGACTCACTTTGTGCACAGTCACTGTTTCCACATTGGAAACGGTTATTTCCTGAGATTTTTCTGGGTCCAGGTCAGGGGCTGCAGCCTGTAATTTGGGAGACATTTGTTCCTGAGTGGTGGCAGTGACAGTGATTTCCTCAGGTTTATCTTTTGCTTGAACAGCTGCAGGAGCTGCTGCAGGTGGGACATCATCTGACTTCATCTTAACTTCTGTAAATGTCTCCTTCTTTAGCTGATCATCAGCTTTTTTACGGTCACTGTCTGTTTTGGCTTCCCCTTCTGTCTTTACAGAGGTAGACACAGTTAGGGGCTCAGAGGTAATTACTGTTTTCTTATGGAAGGTTTCTACTTTCACTTCCTGGGAGTCTGACGTTTTCTCCTTTGCCTTTAACTGAGGTTGATCCTGTTCAACAGTGATCTTGGAAATCTCACCCGGAGACTTCTTTTTCTTTTTCTTGGACTTGGGGGTCCCTTCACCTGCTTGTTTAGCATCTTTACCCTCCTCTGTTGCAGCATCCTTCTGAGTGGAGAGAGATGAATGGATGACCTGTGGCACTTTAAGGTCCTGCCCTAAAATTTTAGAGGCCTCTGGTGACAACACTGTTTCATCCTTCTTGGCATGTGGCATCTCTGTTAGATTAGTTTCCTTTTGTTTAACGATAATCTCTGTTGTAGCATGCTTCTTTTGTATCAGTTGTGGATCTTCCTTTTTTGTCTGCGATGCTGAAGCACGTACAGTTTTGGGAGTAGTGTTAACTTCCTGTGATGAGGTTTCTGCTACTTGTGCCCTTTTAGGAGGGAGTTCCTTAGTGTCAGGCTTTGCAGTGAGAACTGGTGAGCTTACATCTGCCTGGTCGGGTTCTTGAGTCACTGTGATCTCGGAGATAACATCCACTTCATCAGTGGTACATGATGGGCTGCTGGTCTGATTAGCCTTATTGGTTTTGGTTGTCTTCTTGTTGACTTTGGCAGTTTTCTCTTTGATATTACCACCTACTACAGATTTCACCAGGGGTTGGGTCTTTTTTTCAGTTGCCTTAACTGACTCATCAATAACTTCCACTTTCCCTTGCTTTTTAGGATCAGCATCAACCGGTCTAATGTTTCCAGAGGTGACAGAGCCAGAATAAACTTTGGAGGTTTCATGAGCGCATTCCGTTGTAAGAACCGGTTTGGCCATTGGCAATTCTTGTGCCGTGACTTCAGCCGGTTTTGCTTCGTCTTCTTTGGCGTCCCCACTCGGAAGCTCGGCTACCAACGGACTGATCTCCTCAGTGAATTTCAAAGAAGAAACCTCACGTTTTGCAGCATTTGTAATTTTGACACTTTTCTGAGCACCAGACGAGCTAACTGCCATCTTTGACGGTGTTGCACCTGCAGCCACACCAGCTGCAGCCACAGCCACACCGGCTGCAGCCACAGCTAATGGTACGGCCACTGAGGAGGAGATCAGAGAGGCCTGGGACTCATCCTGCATCAAAGCTGCTGTTTGAAGTGGAACAGAACTGGAGTTCATCTTCTGAGCATCCAACACTCTTCTCTCCTGTGACACCACCTGCCTTTCATTCCTCACATTAGGCCCCTGATGAGTGAATCTTTTGGTGCTTTCCGCCTCTTTGACTGACTCGCTGTTGAAGCCGGCTCCTCTCCTGTAGAGAGGCTGATGCTGGTCCCTAGCCTCCAGTGATGACTTTGGCCTCACTGGTTCCTCAGTAAGTGGACGGCCCCTGAACCTAGGGGTCCTATCGGTGTAATTCCCTCGATCTCCTGAATCCATCGTTTTATAGCGGTAGCCTCGGCGTTCAGCTAATGCTTCTTGGCTCTCGGGCTCGTCCCTACGACCTGGCTTGGGAACGTAGGATGTAGGGCCTTGCACAGACTGGACTTGCGCAGCGCGGCGAGCAACGGCCAGAGTAGCAGCTGGTTTTCTAACCCTCTGCAAAGAGGCTGGAATAATCTCAGCGGGCAAGTGGAGGTAGTCACGCAGGTAAACAATGCCATCGTTGGTCAGGTACCAGTAGAAATGTCTCCAAGCAAATGTTTCCCGTACATAGCCTCTAGATTTCAGAGAGCCCATAGCACGGATCACTTGGAGATTGGTCACGTCTCGTACTTCCGGGTGCTTGATCTGAGGCCTTTTGTCCTTTTTGGCCACCATAACGCCATCTCGAAATAATACTTCATAGATGGCTTTTAGTTCATGCATCGGCATCAGCATTCCAGCAACCATTGTGCTTTAAGTCAGTTGAAATATAATAACAGAAAAAAAAAGTCAACCTCTTGTAGTAAAGAATCCAGTGGAAAAACCAGTTGTCATGTGCTTCTCAATTCAATTTAAAGTAAGTTGAAAGTTTTCTTACTGTCTCTTCCTCGTGGTCTTGCTGATCCTTTAGTTTATTTGTGAAGAAATAGAAAATTCCTCTTTTTAAGAAAAAAGTCAAAAGGTGTGCTGTCCCCTCTTCACTTAGAATGGCCAGGCATGGACAGTCTCAGTTCTGCCGAGAGGGCAATGACAGAATGGAAGAAAGGCAGCGCGTGTGAGCGAGGGAGGGAGTGAAGCGCACTTCGCAGTCCGACTCCACCTACCTTCTTATTCTTAGAAGAAAAAAAAGTGGGCATGGAAAAGGATTCTCACTAAAACAAACAAAACAAAAAAAGGTGGAGAAAAGTTGTCTCCAAATAGATCAAGAACGATTTAGAGTCAAACGAGTGCAGCAAAGCAAGTCTAAAAAAGTGTGCACAAGCACATGTTCTGCTGTTCGGACTTTCACAGAGAGAAACCCACCCACAGAGGAAAACACGCCTCCAATTCAGCGAACATATACACACCTCTAGCCAGCTGACACACACACACACACACACACACACACACACACACACACACACACACACACACACACACACACACACACACACACATGCCTGCTGCTGTCTCATACGACTGTTCGGCGAATGTGTCAGAGCGATAGTAGTGAGGAGAAAACGAGATGACCCTCCTGGCTCGACTGGGTGCACACACACATGCGCTACACATTTCCACATCATGTATCACTAAATGGTTTCCACACACAAAGTTTAAGGTGTGGCTTCTTTAAATAAACAGACAAATGAGACGTACATCTGTAAATGTTTGTTTTATAAGGATGAGGTACGCAATGATTCAAAAACTAAGTTTGCCTAGATGACTAACAGTGTACTTCTATCTATAGATGTGTGTGTTGAGGGGATCCAGGTCCCTATAAGAAGCAGCACACGGTATTTCCTACAGCTGAGCATTAAACTGATGCAACAGCCTGTAAAGCAGCCTAAAGTTGTGTCTCTGCTTCAAACCGCTAACTTTAGAGCATCTACTTGTAAACCAGTTTTTTTTTTCTTTCTCGAAACTAAATAAAGAGCTGCGTATTATGGCGATGCCGTCTCCTGCTCCGCCTGGAACCAGATATCCGATTTCCATGCCCAAGATCCCGTTTCTCCTCTGTACATCTGTCTCCTGTTCGTCTCTCTGTGTGTCAGAGAAAATGTCTCGTCCCCCCAGCCAGAAAAACTGGAAGGGTAGCTGACAACTGCTGGCTCGGAGTGGAGCAGCTCGTGTTCATTCGCACGGAGGAGACGGGGATTTACTGTAAGCAGACGGCACTGGACACCAACACAGTGATCTGGTAGTAAAATTATAGTGGCGGTGAATGAGAGGCAAAGCAATAATGCAGTTCCTCCTGCTGGTTTTTTGGAAACCCCTCCATTACACATCCAAACACTGTTTTGCCTTTTGCTTACCATGGCAACAGTCAAATAAAGCGAGTCAAGTCAGAGGGAGACACGTTTTTCTCTCTCTCCTGTCCACAGTACAGAACCAACAGATGGCTGAACACACTTTCAGTTATCATAAGTCAGTTTAAATCCTTTTTTCTTATAAAAACAATCTATTTGATGCTTTTAGGTTGCCTGACATGATTTTGAGTCAGACTCAGAGTTGATGCCTTAGGCCACATCCAAAAACAATCCACCTACAGCAGATATGATTTATCTTTTCATAATATGCATGTAAAGGCAAAACTACAAAAGAATGGGAGGAGTAGATGAAGACAGGAATTCTCAGGTGTGCTTATTAGACCAGAAAGCCATTCTGACATTGCGAAACAAGAATTTCCTCACCGACTTGTCAGACAGAGATGGCCTGACAGTGAAGAAGAGGTCGAGTAGATGACAGGTTATGACATTCAGTTTCATTATAGGCAGGCTTGTTAAAGATTTCAAACTTTATTTCCGCACGTCACTGAGCGGTAAAGTCGGTTATTTGATTGTAAAGTCCTCTGGCATGCTGTGCCAGCATGCCAAACTGCTTAATATCTACCTGGATGTTAATGCAAAACTAGATGATGTGTGGACTTTGATACTTTCATATTTTAATGATACAGTGGCATCCACTGTAAACCCTGGAGTCCACAGTGTCTGAACTCTTTGATTTCTATAAAAAAAGAAAAAAAGATTTAATAGGTGAACTAATCTGGAAAGAAATCAAAGTTGGAATTCTGTGTAACAGAAAACTGATTATGCATGAAATTTATAACCGGTTTGTGTTATTTTGGTCCCCATTCATCCACCCTCATTCCAGTGGCAAGATAGTGAAGATGTTGTTTTGCTTGGTCTTTTCTTTAAATTTACAATGCATGCAGTCATTTCGTACACTGTGGGCATCTCCAGAAGGAGCATCTAAAGGGACGTTGAGAGAAAGAAAAAAAAACAACTTTCTCGTGCGCATCAGATATTTACTGGTCTGCACCACACATCTTGTGCATAGCAGATAGTATCTACTGCGCACAAGATGCTGTCTGATGTACATGTGAAACTATTTGGTTCACACAAGAAAGATTATTTATTTTTTTCCTACAATGTCCCTGTAAGGCCTTCATATTGCCATACCCAAATATTCTAAACAGACAAATTTTGCTTAATTATCTGCTGTTTACTGTTGCATACAGTCCATTACTGTGAGTGTATTTGCACATTTTGCACACAGGGCTTCTTGTCCTGTGTGTAAAATGTTGGTCAACTGATTTCCCGACTGGCCTGGTAAATTTGAGACATAAACACAAAAGGAACCCTATCAAGGACAAATGCAGTACGCACATCATGTCTGACTCTGCCATTGAACTTCAGCCTATGGTAGCTTCTTTAGTTTGTGGGAAATATTTAACATATGCCTTGGTGTGCTTAACATCGTGGAATGATGGCTGATTTATTGTAGGCACAACATTCTGTTCCTCTTACACATCTTCCATGGCTTTACATTGCTGGGTGACATTTTGAAGTCTGATGGGTGTGGGATAAGGTCAGCTTGTCTGAAGATTTACATCAACCTGAGGCTGTTTAGTGTCTATCTGGTTATGACAGAACCATTTTATGACACTGAATACAGCATTGATTATATAACCATTACTACAGCTAAAAAGCTCAGGCACAGATTCCATCAAACTGTGTTGGGAGCAAGTTTAAGGTGAAATTATCCAAAGTGATTGGTTAAGAAGAAATGTCAACATCCATTAAGACTGTCAGTGTCAAACACAGACACACACAATACTGGCTGATCATGTCAGTGATCATGTTCACTAATCATTGTGGGAAGTGATCAGTAAAATCTAGGTAAAATGTAGGTTCAGATGTCATTATCTGTCCACTTCTTTTCTGCATCTGTTTTAATCTGTTCAGACTAGCTTAGTTATTACTTTATACAAGATAAGCATAACCATTACATTATACATCATAAACAAATATTACAGCAACAAATGCAAAACTGAAAGAAACATGACGGAATTGACTGGACAGATAAAAGTACAATGGCTTATCTGAGCAACTTCCTAGTTAGGAGTTTGCCTCTGTGGATTCAGACTGACTCCATGTCCCAGAATAGACTTGTCACCACCACCTCTTGAAGATGGCAAATTGCCCAAAGTAAAGACCCGCTGCTTGGGGTGTTCAATGGTGTGTCGTCCCTCCTGATATCAGACTCAAGGCATTTCACAAAAAAAATTAGTAAAGTTCAGCAGATACGCCTCACAACAACAAAATTCATTGATCTACTTTCAGTAATGTGGTTTACCCAACAGCAACAACAACCTAACACATTTCTGGTTATGTTTAGCCAGAAGGAAAATAAAGATTTCAGAACATGCAACTTTTCACAGGAATTTCATCAATATCAAATAACTTGTAGTACAGGTGGTTTCACTCAAAACATATTCATACCTTATATTCAGAGATGATTCTTTTTGATAATGATTCTTATTTTTTTTTATCTATTAAACTGATCCTGGAGAATGACTTTTCTGTTCTATTGCCATCAACTATCTATTTGTAAGTTGGCTAGGATAGTTCAATCATCAATATTTGGTTATAACTGAGTTGGTCAAGACATGAACATGGACAGATGTCTAAAAATCATGACTTGCACTTCTGTTGAGGTGATGAATGCTTCTGCAATGTGGACGCGCTCACTTTTCATCCAGATGAAAAGCCTATTCTAATTTAAGGAGCTTGTCCATAGAGTGGGACTGGTGAGGCACGTGACCCCTCCCCCGATGGGACAGGTGTTGCCCCAGACAGAACCGATGCGTGAATGTGCTAAACTTGGGGCTCCCTGTAAGGACATTTATTTTAAGTCAGGAAGGCCATTTATATTTCAGTAAACACTCATCTAAACTGATAGAGGAAGTGACATTTTGAGGCATTTATTGAACGGGTGCCCAGAAAAAGTCAGTTAAAAATCACAAAGAGGCGTTTCCGTGAGGTAACAGACTAAAAAGATATTTCAGAAACAGCCCAGCTGTAGTCAGAATCATTTTCATAACATTTAAAATGATTTAATTTGGGTGACGAACTTGTGACTATGAGAGTGGCTGTGAAAAGTCTCAGCGCTGTCCATCAACCTCATGTACTCGCTGCTAAATATGATAATGGGGGAGAAACAACTTACCATTGCAGGAAAACTATTTATCTGCTATTATTGTGGCTATGCTAACTAGTTTTAGCATTCAAAACTGGCTATGCTAGCTGCAGCATACAAAAAAACAACACAAGATTGTGCTCGACACTTCTGCCTCTGATTGACCGTTTCTAGTACTGGAAGCACTGGGAGACAACAGAGGAGCTAAGGTTTTTTCTGAGATCATCTCTCTCATACCAAACTGTCGTGATGTAGTGACAGTTTCAACAAATATGTAAAAAAAACAACTTTTTTTAACAAAAGTTGAATTCTGTAGCTAAATTAAAGAACTGAATACAAATACATGACACTTTTATTTAAAACCATGCATCAATGTTGCTGCACTTCACAATTTCATGCTCACTTATGTTGGTCTATCACATCAAATCATGTGAAAATAAACTGAGTTTATCTGACTAATTTTTTACAATATACGAAACTGTAAAGGATATGACTACTTTTGCACAACACCATTACAAATCTATGACCTAACTATTATAGGATCGTCACAGAGACGACACAAAGCATTCATCCCAACCTCAAAACAACATTAACCTATGTCCGAACAGGTCTGCATGACACCAAGATAGGATTTTAACAGGGAGAGATGTTAGTCTTTGAAACACAAGAAGAGTAAAGCATTAGTTTCTGCTATAGACTGACCTTCATCTACCCTTGGGATAATTGCCTTGATCTATCCAGTTAGCCTCAAAACTCCTACTATCTCTCTACATGACTGTCGGTCGGCAAGCAAGAGTCTGCACAGTCACAACCATTTGGGCAGCACATGGTTGGCAGAAGACCCAGATGCTGCTAGCATAAATTTTGGCTTTGGAGATGTTTACGTGCTATGAACAGGCAGAAGAATTATGACCAGAAGAGAAAAACAAAGCTATCTAAACGCAATTGTAAATCGTTAGAAGCGGGGTTAACCGTGGTACGGCTCCAAACAAAGCAGCACTGTCTGACAGGAGGCGGTGAAAGAGGTGTCTTTGGCATTTCTCACTCTGTTGCAAGAAGAAATAATCAACTCTTGGACGGCTGAAATAAAAACGGAAAGCTAAAAACGCCGGAGGAAGCTTTGCTCTGTTGCTAAACATTCTAAAATCAATAAAACCACTGAAGAAACTGCTCTTGTGGTTCTGCCAAGCTAAGCTTTACTTGTCTCATAAATACCTTTAGAGTTACTTGAATGTTTTAAGTGCAACTTTGGAGCAAGACAAGCGTTTTCTTCCGAAGAAACGTCCGTGTAACTGTTACTACTGAGAAAAGGGGGAAAATGGAAATGTGGCGTTGTATGGAAAGGATTAAGCTTCAGCTTTTGTAACATGAAGCTAAAATTGACGTCAGAAGAAGAAATGATTGCTTTATGAGCGGAGAATAAAAGCAAATTCAGCTTTCTGCCTTTTTTATTTGTGTTCCCAATGCAAACTCAGACCTAAAACAGTCACTAAGCTGAACCAATCGGACAAAATGAAGCAAATTTTAAAAACTCAAAAGAACTGCAAGAATATGTGAAGTCATTGACATCTGTACTGTACAGCTGCAGCAAAAATTCAGAAAACATGGAACAACCCAGCGACATGTTGCATCAGTAGATTGTCCAGGAGGTGAGAAAAGAACTAAGGAAAACATCTGTGGTGCAGGTGTCATTTTCTTCAGGGAAGGTCGGCATGTCATGTTTCAACAACGAATAAAAAACATTGACAAAAAAGAAACCTTGGAAAAATGTCTGATGGAGCCATTAAATCTGATCTGTAGGAGAAAGTCCTGAAGGAGATCATGCTGCTGCTCAAAGTAGCTCAAGCACACTTGGAATAGCCAACAGGCCAAATCTTAGAAACACACCAGCACTTTTAAAAAAAAAGAAAAAAAAGAAGTCCTTTAGGTGGCCTATTCAAAGTTTGCAATTAACCTCCACCGAGATGCTTTTTTCACATGCCGATGAGACCTTGAAATTCACCATCGTGGTTGAGTTAAAACTATTTTGATCGGTTTAGGTTTTGAAAACAAGTTGGTTTAGAAGCTTCTAATTAAGGAAATCCTGATTTGATATTGAATTTGATAGGAAATTTTGAAGAGTGATGAAGCAGAACAGCCCCGTCAGGTGGACAAGGAGGGTGGGAATACTTTCTTCACTGCTCTGTTAACTCTTGGTGCTAGTAGACATGGACCACAATGACTCTCCTTTTCTAGAGTGGAAAGAAATTCCGTCACAGAAAAAAAAAAAAAGCTTGAAAAGTCAAGGTTTGCCAAGTCTCGTTCATTCCTACTTCGTGTCACTGACTACTGAAGTGTCCAGGTGTACTTAACCATGCAAGACCCCCAGCAGCCCTTAAAGCTGGACTGCAGCCCACCTGCTGGGAGTTAAAGTAAAGCCTGAGAGTCAGCACATACGGAAATCTTCCACCCTTCCACTATTTAAAGCCATTATCCTGCACTTACAGTCTTTCCTCTGGAATATTGCACAAAAGCCAAATATCTTTTTTCTCCCCCCTCCTTCCATTTTAACATGAGCGTAATTGAAGTCAGACCTCGGTGGTAAATTCCACAAACAACTGGTGAATACAATAACACTTTGTGCTGTAAACAAGTTCCAGCAGTTGGATCCGGACAGAAAATCCGAACCAGCTCTACTGTTCTCTCTCTTGCTCTTTTCTGCGAAAGAGCCGCATGTCGTCGGCTCGGTCTGAAACAGAGCTGAGGGATCGGGGCTTGGCGAGGGAAAGAAAGAAAGAGAGAGAGAGAGAGAGAGAGAGAGAGAGAGAGACGCCTTGCACCATTTGGAAGATTGCAGTGCGGTTGCACAAGATGAGTCACAATTCTGCCAGATTCATATTCGGTTCCTTAGAGAGCAAATTGTGAAAGAAATGAAAATTGTCGCCTGCAAAAATAAAATAAATAAATGAAAGACCACACCCCTTCTGTGTGACCAATCCTGAGAATCGCTCAGTTCCATTCGCTTACCTTTCTTAGGGCTGAGCCAGAACCGATCTCCCAGTGGATCTCCACTCTCCCACCAGCTCTGAACTGACATTTTCTGCAAAACAAAAAAAGTGCCTCTGCAACGTTTCCACCACACTGCCAAACGGCTGCTTCTGTTCACGCTAGTGAGATCCCTGCTCGCCCGACCAATGGATGCTCACACAGACGGGGCAAAAATGTGCAGAAGTAGAGAGTTGTTTTCAGGGTGAGGAGGGAAAAAGGGTGTTTTTGAGAAGAAAAAAAAAGAGAGAAAGAACAAGGGAATCTTTTCATCTGTGTCCCTATAAACTCAGAGGAACATCCACGCCATAAATCTGAGGCCCATGCCAGGACGGACCACATCCTTTCTGCTGCCCTGGATACCCAGCTCTGCATCTGAAGGAACCCACGCTTCGCTCTGGCACCGGCCGCCACACACTGGACTCTTTGTTCACAAAAGACGGAGCAAGATTTCAGACCGGGAGATTGAGAGGAAGAGTGTACAATGGAGGAGAAGTAGAACAAAGGAACCAAATAGAGATAGAGAGAAAGTAAAACAAAGGCCTCAGTGCAGCACTAAGGAACTGGAACATACAACCATCAGCAGCTCTAGGCCTAGTTTGTTGTTTTCTCATTCCTCAGGTTTATGGGGCGTAATTAAGCGTTCTGCTAAGTAAAAAAAAACCAAAAAAACACAGAGTTCATTTAAAATTGGAGTCAGGTATAAACAATGCTAATGAAAACTCCAATTGCAGATCTTTGGTAGAGATGTCATCACTTTGCAAACAACCTACAGCAGAGTGAGTCCCGGTGCCTTCAGATAACATGTAGAGCTCCGTGCTGCAAACACAAACCTAAAAGCATTTTATGAGAATTTTATGTGATAGATGCAACTAGAAACTCTTGCACATTTTTTTCCTCTAAAATTGCTCATTTGTTCTATTAATCTGAATGTGCTCATTTTAATCATTGGTTTTTCTTTGCCCATACTGTACAATCTATTATCATTTTCCAGTTAATATATATTTTCTTACCTTTGCCTTCTAAATTTCCCCTCTGTAGGAAAACACTGATTTATTTTCTATTCTAACACAAGGTAGCACATAACTTTAAAGTAGACTGAAAGCATTTTATGTTTCTCCATTAACGTCTGCGCTTTGACTGGGCCATTCTACTGTAGCTGTGGCTGTATGTTGAGGCGTTGTCCTGCTGGAAGGTGAACTTTCACCCCAACTTTGAGCCTGGTGCCAGCACCCGGTTGTCACTGGGTGAGCAACAGGGTTTGCAATTGTGCTGCTCATATTTCATATGTAAATGTAAACCATGTATCATTTTCCTTTATAAATATTCACCGGTTGGTGTTACTCAAACACATGGCATCTGAACGGTTGCGCAAGATGAGTCACAATTCTGCCAAATTCATATTCAGTTCCTTAAAGCAAATTGTGAAAGAGATGAAAATTGTCCCCATTAATAATAGTTTGATATTAATGGTTGGAACTTGAAAAGAACAATCAAAGCAAAGCTCTTTTATTTAAGGAACTTTCTACTCAAGTCAGGGGTTCTGGAGCCACAAGGGACCTTTTGAACCCTAAAGGAAAAAAAGACAGCTGATGTTTTAAATTTTATGTTTAATAACAAAGGTAGGTTTTTAGTTTTGTGGTTTACCCATGCAGTATTTGCAGTGAAGGACACTAAAGTAACATAATACTGTAGTGTTATATTACTTTATATTACTATATTACTAAAGTGATATAATATGTTTCTAGATCAGATTTTTACATATAGGGCCATTGCATATAGAAAAAAAGTACATTTCTGCCAAAATGCTTTTCAGAAAACAGAATATCTTTGAGCGACAGAAGACGAAAATGTCAAATTTTGACTTTTCAAACTTTTGTGTTTTTTCAAGCAAATTTCTAAATTTAATCTCAAAAATCTCAGAAATTATTTTAGATTAATCTCAAATTTTCATGCAAATTTCTGACTTTTGTAGCTCAGAAATCTCCTTGTTAATGTATACATTAACGAAAAAAAGGTACTTCTTAGACCTAATATGCCATCGTAGTTTTTCTCATCATTAGGCTGGACTCTATGTGCTTTTTTAAAGTTTATCACATAATTTTCTGTCCTACAGAAAAAAATAATCCATCCTTTTTTTTGTTAAATTTGATCTTTATCTTCATTTTAAATCCTAAAAATAGAAATAAACGACAGTTTCCAATAATAGATATAATCTAAAAGCTGTCTTGTCAAAAAAGAAAACTGAAACATTTGCGGCTCTAAATGAGTTTCATTTGTCTGGACCGACAGTAAAAGTGACTCTGGGTTGTAATGTGTTTCTGCCCAAAGCGAAACACTTTACACTGAAGTCATCTTGAAAAAACGAGACTCATCTGGACTATTATTCCTGATGTGTCTACTGAAACAATTGTACTTAGAAAAAAAAGCTGAAAGGATATGAATCCTTCCCAAAGGATAATTCCATGTAAATCATATTTAAATATAAACAGTGACTGGCCCTTACAAAATGGAGCTTCACTCTGGGTAGTGAGGAAGGTGTAAAATGGCTACAGGGTGTGTCCGCTCTGCCAGCAGCTGCCAACTTGGGCCGGCCCCTCTGTGCCAATCAGAAACACAGAAACCAACACATCTGTGCAACTAAAACACATTCAAACTATGCTTTTCTTTTCCTTTTTCTTTTGTGTGTGTGTGTGTGTGTGTGTGTGTGTGAAAAAGGAAGTTCTTAAATAGTTGTCTCTATGAGTCATCATCTGCAATTACACTTGGGAGCGGTCATACTTTGGTTGCTGTAGCGACACAGCCCGCAGGTTAGGCAAATAATATGCCCCGCCGTCCACGACTGAGGGCCGTGCAGAGCATGTGCGCCGTTTCTGCTGCCAGGGGCAACCGGCAATCAAACAACAAGAACCCGATACAACATCCAGACTGCCGGCTTTGAGACGCTGCGCCACATTTGTGGACAGTTGTGTTGTAACCTGAAGAGGCTGCAGGGCTTTAATTTTAGACAAAGATCCTGATGAGCAGCTAATTAGACGCAGGCAAACAGAACGCAGGTGCGTCGTTTGTTCGGACTAAAGTTAAGGTCCCACACATGCACACAAGGAGGTTAGATTTACTGTCCTCACTCCCAGAAAACCCTCCCAGTTCTGGTGAGGATGAATCAGACGCATTCTTTCTGTCCTCGGAGCGAAACAGAAAAACTGTGCAAAAAAAAAAAATCATACAGTAAAATAACTAAATGAGTAAGCAGAGAAAAGGGCCTTTCTGCCACAGCTCTGGAGTTGAGCTACAGACAGCAGTGACTCACCACCATCATCCGTATCTTCCACAAATGAGCTTAAACCAACCATGAGATGGTTCTTGTGACTCTTTAATGAAAAAAAAAGAAAAAAAAACAAGTTTAAGCTCTAATCGATGTATTTGGAGAAAAAAAATGACAAAGACTAAGAAAAACATGAGGTAAGGATTAGGTGTTCAGGTACACTGAAGTAGATAAGGGGGGAACGATCGCTCCCTGTAATCTGGTCATTCCGGCACACGGAGGTGAGGTCGCCGCGCAACAACGGCAGAAACAGGCGGCTTTCAATTCACACGGTTTATCTGCCGAGAGAAATCAATGCAACAGGCCATGTGCAGCGATGAGTGATGACAATGTGACTGCTTGCGCAAAGACTTTGCTCATTTTCGCAAGATGTTCTCAAGCAAGGCCTCCGGAATGTTGTAGTTATTTCGTGCCGCGGCATCAGGACTATAATTTGCAGAGTAAAAACGCACCCAGCATGCCGTTTCATGTAGTGGATGCTAAGGAGAAGATATTTTATAGCCTGGTACCCAAACAAAAACAGGACAGACAGACACAAGGAGCAGCGATGGAATGTTAACAATCAGAGATGGAAAGGTACACAACTCGATGGACAGAGCTGAGAGATTTAACACCTGACAAGATCAGTGATTGGCAGTTGGAAACTTGAAATCTGATTTTTCTATCCCCCTAAACTGTGAATACATCAGATGTAGCAGGATGCCGTGACATAAACGTTCCTATACAGAAAGACACAAACGGTTTGTTAAAGCTGCTACTTTTTAACAGTAGAGGAGATTTAGGCAAATAAAACAAAGTTGAACCATCACAGCAAAGTCTTTAAAACCAGGAGATGAATCAATTAATGCCATGATACTTGCTGCATTTAGCAGTCGGTGACGCTAATTCAGCAGAGAACACAGGCTAAGTTAAGCTAACCATGCAAGTCACTGTATTGTTTTATTATACATATAAATTCACCAATTCAGAGACTTTTCTGTGGAGCAGAACTCTGAGTTACATTTTTGTGAGAAAAACCGTCCCTTTGTGTTATGATATATTTTATAACTGAACTATTAAAATAGGTAGTTAACAGTGTCTTTTGATTGGACCTTAAGTATTTGTGGATGTTAGCGTGGACTGGCGTAGTTTCTCACACTTCTCTCACGTCCTATGGAGCACTACTGCCACCTATTAGTGTGATGTAGAACTACATGATAAAACTGGAACTTTACAAAAGAGCAAAAATTATTAACAGAGTTAGGCAATGTTTTACCAAGTGCTACACTGGGAACTATTTAAATGTCACTTCAGTAGCTTAAATCCTTTTTCTTTGTTTTGTTTTGCTTTATTGAATAATGGTACAACAATGCCTGCACTTTCCTGCACATTGTGGAGCATCACCTCTGGTCCTAACATAAGTAATAATAAAAATAAATTGATCTCAACTAGAAGGGTATTCAAAGTTCTGTGTACGGCAACATTAAAAAAATGACTGATTCTAACACGTTGCAGAACGTCCGACTGTTTTTCTCAATTATTCAATTGAAAATAGAAGTATATTTTTTATTTTGAATAAATCTTGAACATTTTTAATGCTACATGACAATGTGGAGTTCTATGTATTATTATATTACTATGATTATTGTAGATACTTTGAGGAGTGTGAAACATACTGAGTTAAAATCTACTTTTCCAATGAAGAATCCTATATTTCATTCAGTTAAATTTGTAAAATATACATGTGTGTAAGTCCCAAATCATCCTTGATTTTACTCATGGGGGAAACAATCAGCACTGTTATTTATGAGAAAATTCTTGTTTCTGTATTGTTGTTTTTTTTGGCAATATGCTGTGACTTAGAAAGTTACATTACTGATGTATAGAGAAAATAGAGAAATAGTAATTTGTGGTCATACTTGGTTCCTAAGAGAAACCGAAACTAGCTAAAAGTCAGCATCAGTCGGTCCAGACTTTAGAAAAACCACAAAACCCACATTTTGTAGATTGATCATAATCAAGCTACAAAATCTACCATTGGTGCATCTTTACTTATGAAATGTAAAAATGGATTTTTCTCATTTAAATCTCTAAGGCCAAGGTCTAAGAAACAAAGCTCACGCACTTAATGATCGTTTAATCATATGTTCAAAGTACAATACACTGGAAGCAATAATACCCTCCTAACCTAAATCCTACATTGTTAAACCTGCAAAGTAAACAGCCACTTTTATTGGATAAAAGCAGCTTAGGAGTAGGATCCCAACCCCACCCACACGGTCCGTGTGTCCTCATTCCTGCAGGCGATGCTATTCGCCTTTCCTTCTGCGTGGCAGCATTTCCTGTCTTTTTCTTTGTTATACCTACAGCTAAAGGTTCAGCGTTTAAAAGTCAGAACAGCAGCAAAAACAAAAGCCACATTTCCTTTTTCCTTCACTGTTGGAACAAACCAACAAGGAGGAGTTCTCCAACTGGGAACAATGTGGTGAACTCAACTATTGCCAACGGCATGTCCAAGTGCCAAAAACCCAGACTTTCACAACGTCAAGAAAACTATTTCTGCTAATGAGTTGTCTTTCCGGCTGTGTAACCCATGTGGGGACAACGGAGCAGAGTGTGTAGCACAACCAGCAAAAGCATCAAGTTAACAGCTCAAAGGTTTTGGTACCTTTAGACCGGGATCTGATTCTCTACTGCACAATTTAGGATTCATAAAAACATTTTTCTCCTTATGAAAGCAAATGTACAGGGAAGGTTTCTAGGCTGCTTTGGAATCAGACAAGCATAAAAGCCACAATATACTGACTGATTAAACCTTGACTGAAGGATGCTGGTCTTATTAGATTCTATAAAATATTACAAGTGAAAAAATGTAGTGCCATTATGCCGTTGCTGGATTCGCGTATAAGAGAAACCAAACCTCAATCAGTCCTTAAAATTCCTGGGCACAAATGCATTAAACTAACTCAAACATAGAAGCCGCAGGATAAATAAAATATGTTCTGTTTAAGGTAATTATTTATATGGGCATTTTAGACGAACACAAAGGAAGCTAACCTAACTTTGGAGTGATTTTGTGCAGCCCCTGCAACCTTTTTTTTTTTCTTTTACCAATTCAACCCATCGCAGATGGTTGAAGAAAATAGTAACTTTTTTTAATTTTTAGCCAGGGTGCACAACATCATTTTATTACAATGGAGAAAGTTAATGGATTTTTATAATGATGCTTTTTTAACAAGTAGAACCATGTCTATTTTGCTGCTTTTATTTGATTGTTAAATAAAGAAAGTGTTTTGACAGAAAGTAACCCAAATCTGTTTCTTATAAACAGAAAAAAATGTTCAATCAAGCCTAAAAGAAATTGAAAACAGGATTAACTTTCTTTAGTACAGAAAATGTGTAACATTTTTTGTATTAAGCTTTAGATCTGCAGTGAATGACGTTTCTTTTCTATAGAGAAAAACAACTAACAAAAATTGGAAACAATTATTTACATATGTTTGGCCCACAAGTACTTTCAACTTATCAATTTAGGTCCTAGTGGCAAAACATTTGGACACCCTTTGCTTAAAATAATCTTTTAATTCTACCTAGATGTTTTTACATTTATATATATGTATATACACATATATAAAAATGTAAAAACATTGTTTCATTCATGGTGTTGGTGTTGCGATATTGTGCCCAACTGCTTTCTGGGTAACACAGACCAACCGACGCGCTGCCGCCACAGCCCCCATCTCTCTTCCTCTGCCCCCTGGCTTTAAATGTATTGGGGCTGGTCCCTTGATAACCCTAGTCGAAGCTCCCTGGATGAATGTCTAAAGCCACTTTGTTGACATAAAGAATCTCAACAAAACAGTCCGACTCGGGTCAGCTAGGAGAGCCTGCCGCGACTGGGCCGGGGCGGCCGGACGATGGTCACTCTTCTCCTTTCGCGCACAGCATGTTGGTGGAGAACGTGGTGCTAAATGACCTGCAGATGACCTTATTCTAGACGGTCGGTAGGTAGATAGGTCAGTCAAACTTTATTAATAGATTACAACTATCCCAGCATGCACTGCACGCTTCTTCTACAGGCGAAAATGAAGTTGGCGGCTGCTTACCGCATAGACATAATATAAGAGCAGACCCCGCATTGGCTGCTCCGACGCAGGAAATACGGCGGCCATCTTGGAGCGGTAGTCCCTCCTACTTTGCTCAATCAAAACAACAGAGGATGCCTCAGCACTGAGGAATATTGTTGTTCTGATCGATGGATTATTGATGTGAGGCTCCACAGACAACATTTCACAAGTAAGAATGACATATTATTGTGTATATATTGTGATTGGAATATTACTTTACTGTATTTATGTCCACCAGCGAGATACCAGCTACAGTGTTTGGTGTAATACGGGGTTCAGCCCCGATATGAAGGATAACTGTGATTCCGTAAATCTAAAAAAAAATAATTATTCTCTAACATTGACTTAGATTATCTAACACAAGAGCCTGTATTAGAAATGAAACAATAAAACAATAGAAACAATAGAAATGAAACAATAACATATATTATAAAACTTGTGTTATAACTTTCACCAAAGTTTACACAGGCGGTAAAGACTATTAATATGTAATTTTTTTCACTAGTAAGATTCATCCCAAATCGTCCGTTTTTGTTTTGAAAGTTTCATAAAGACACAATGTGAGGAATAAGAGGGAGAATCTATAAAGAGAGACGGATTCACTGCAGCAGGATGGATCACGTCGGATTTTGAACTCAATCTCTTAAGCTAGAACTCGTTGACTGAAAAAAATTTATATATATTGTCGCCACATATATATATATATGTGTGTGTGTCTGTGTGTGTGTGTGTGTGTGTGTGTGTGTGTGTGTGTGTGTGTGTGTATACATCAATACATACATACATACAAACATGTATCCAATATATATTATTCAGTATTAATCATTATTTATTTGTGTTTGTATATTTATATAAATATGTATTGTTATAATAAATTATACACACGGTCGTTCACAATAAATTATTGACGGCTGTGTGCTTTGTAATATGCTCATCATACATCGATATCAGAATATTCCAATCCTATTCTATTGTTATGGCCACTACGCATATTTAAATATGCTGAACTGTGTATTAAAAACATACTTAAATAATACAATTGTTTATAAATGTAGCTTTGAGAGATGTTTGAATATTGTTCCCAGGAACAAAAAAGCGTGTTATGATCGATTAAATGCGCTGATACGTCATTTTGCCTGCTAAACACATAGGGCTGAGTGTAGTTGTCTACCGCTCCAAGATGGCCGCCCTAAATCTCGTCAGCAACAATAGGCGAGAGCGGCGCATGAGGCGTCTATTCTTATATTATGTCTATGGCTTACCATAGTTGCTAGACCTGTTGTGGCTCAATATTGGTCCATATATAAGGCGCACTGCATTATATGTCGGCTGTCGGCTTTTGAAGAAATTTAAGGTTTTTAGGTCAGCCTTATAGTGCTGAAAATATGGTACTATTGTGAAAGGTGGGCACTAAATGTAGCCTCTCAGAACTCTGTGGGCTGCAGATGAATTAGTTGTACTCAGGTGTCAAAGAAATGTAATGCTAGCAGCTCCATGAAAATTAAAACCAGTTGGATCCCCTGATAGCATTCAGCTGCTTCCCTTTGTAGCTTTGCCAAGGCCTTCGTTCAGGGTGTGTCCAGTCTAACTGTTCAACCTCTCTCTCCCTCCAGTGAAGAAACATGACCCGGTACATTGTGACCGGTTGACAGGCCAGAGGAGACCAAGATCTGTACTGCAGCAGAACGTTGAGAACAAAAACGTACCAATTACTAAAACGCACATTATGCACACGCTGGATTTTTTTTCTCCCCCTCAGTGAGTAAACTTCAGAGCAATTAAGTACGCATTATTGCCCAACTCGTCTACGCAAGTATTTACCCATTCGACACACCGTGTCAAGCAATTTCACATCCACTGAGTGGCAAACAAATAAAACATCCCGAAGCAGGTGGTGTTTTTCTGTCAGGCTGCAACCCAGTCATCCGTTTCACGACATGCCTCGAGGTGCGCCAACCAAAGAGGCAACAAATCACAGGATGCGGGGCGGCTGCTCTCGAACGAGAGGGGCCAGCGATTCGCCCCTCAGGGGCCTCAACCCCCAACACGGTTACACCGTGCCGAGTGTAAAAACATTCCAGATGTATCTCAGAGGGATTGCCTGTGAGGGCAAATCTTAACCTGATTCCTCCGGGGCGTGACTCATTCAGTTGTTGCAGCTTAAAACCTGTCAGAAACTCACAGCAAGGCCATCAAATCCATGCTCCAGGCATGTGTTTTTTTTTTACTTCTATTAACATTGAAGTGTTTGGATTTGCCGTGTGCGCCGTGGCATTCCGCTAACTTGATTAGCGTACTTGTTCGTCAGCCGTTCCCCGCTGTCCTCAGGCAGCAACGGCTCCAAATATGAACAGGAAAAGAGAGGATAGGGCACTCACCTGAAAAACACAAAGCATAGCACACATAAGAGTCAATAAAAATATGGACTGCTCTACTTTATATAACAACAGGACGATAAAAGCAAGATAATTTAGAGTAATCTAAAAGGAGCGATAAGCAGGAGTGAGAGGATGAGCATCACAGCAGCGAAACAACCCGAGGTTAAACTTTAAGGGTTATGTCACTAATAAGCCCAATTTAAATAAATAAATAAATAAATCCAATGAGTGATTAATGAAAATAACAAGTTTGGCCCGCCGTCTTTTCACAGACAGCGTGAGAAAAAAAAAGAGAGTCGAATGATAAAATCATTGTTCAGCCTTTAAGGAAAGTGGTTTGGCCACCTATTAAATCATGTTTAATGAAGGGTTGGTGGAAAATGCTGAAGGCAGGAGGCTGAGAATGAGGCTCCACTTTACAGATTAACATCGCCATCTACTGGAGAGACGGCAAGTTAGCAAATATTTTTGAATCATTAGCTGGAAATGATTTAGAGGTTTGGGCAAAATGCACCGAACATAAAATCATTTTGGGCCTCTTTAATTAATGACTCACAATGAGTCATTAATGGCTCTCAATAAAAAAGATTTTAGTAAAATGAATTTGTCTTTTTAAAAATAATGAGTTGGTTAAAATATAAAGGCAAAGGATCGAAGTGAAGGCTTTTTTATATACACAGTTTTTCCTGTGGATTAAAATGAGTAGATTATAGCAAAATTGGAGGAAACTGACATTACTTAAGAAAATGGACAAACCCCACGAAGATTCCCAATGACTTCTGTCCCATAGCATGTTATTTATTCCCATTGAATTTTTGTAATGCACATTTTCTTTACTCATTTTGTGGGGGTGAGGGGATTGTGTGTTAACTTTTTTAAATAAATTAAATCCTCCCATTGCCCTGTCGCTCCACATTCCCTTTTTTATTTACAACACAAATGATCAAACTATCCAACAGGCTGAATATTTTGTTACCATACAAAGTCTGAACTGAACCTCAATTTAAAAATATTGAACTATCCATTTAGGGTAACCATTGAATGTGTTATTTCTTCTGTCTTAGGAAACGCTCAAATCAAGAACCAAAATATAGACAAACATTCCTTAGCCAGGTCATTATTGAGGTAAAGTCAAAATGCAATCGGCTCTGATTTTGTCATTCTGCCTGTTTCAGTTATATTTGTACTAATATTTTGTAGTGTTTGTTTCTGTTTGGTTCTTTTTCTTCCCACCTTCCTGCAAGAAAAATTTCTCTATAGAGATAATAAAGTGATACTTCTCTGTCAACATTGCAGTTGTTCATGTCGCTATTGCAACTTAATGGAAGTGTGATAGAAGACACTTTATTCCTTTGTTGTGTGAGGCTTTAGTAAATGACTTATCTAACCCTGCAAAACTCTGCAGACCTCCATAGTAATGTGACCATTGCAAATAAAAGGATGTACAGCTGTTCCCTATTTTGAGGTCACGCCCTCTGAACCCCGACCTTTGACACCCACATGGCACCTCAAACCGTGCCGGACCTCCCCACAGGAGTGGTGAAGGTTTCTGTGTGTTTGAGCAGAACACGAGCTGTGGTGACCAATCAACAGCCGGCTTTGCGTTAAATCATCACCTCATGACGCGAGCGATCCGCGACGTATCGCCCTCTAAAGGAGGATCTAATATGAGGTTTGTGTTTCAACAGCTGACTGTAACTGTCCATGTGTTTATGGAGAATATTTATAGCAGCTCTGATCCTTTACGTCACATGAAATAATCATCATGTTGTGGTGAGAATGGCAACATTAAAAAAAGATTAAGGTTAAAGACTTTGATGCATTTAATTTGGATCATTTTAAATGTCATTTTCATAACTTGCAGCAAAAAAAGGATTCTCAAAAAGTGTTCTAGAGTAAGTAAAAAACCGTACCGAGAAATTCTGCTAGAGGGTTACTATGTGTTTTTCCAATATGAAATTCAAACTTTTTCCAATTTCAAACTTCTACATCTGCCATTCTGCACATTTAAAAACAAAACATTTATCTAAAAAACAAAAATCTGCCAGGGCTTCATTATCTGTGCATTCCAGAAATCTTTCAATCAACAGCAATTCAGGGAATATTTTTTTATCTTTCTGTTTTTTGGTATTTAGGCTCATTCAGATTAGCTCTAGATTAGAAATGAGATCTTTTTTAATGTCTAATCTTTGATTAGAGCAAATTTAGTAGCTCTTATCTAGAAATTAGATTAGAGCTACTAGATTAGAATGGATGTTCTTCATGCTGTCCAATCAAATGAAAAGAATAAGACAAAACCTGACAAGAAAGATAAAATGATTTGTCGTTGGGATACCAGGGCAGTTTCAATGTCCTTGCTATTCCCCCCAAGACAAACTGGCAAAACCTTCCAACACAAGATCGTTATTTTTCCTTCTTTTTGTGAACAGGTTTTTATTTTCTTTTTACTTTTTGATTGAGTCTTATTGTTGGAGTTGGCAACAGCATCCTAGCGCACCCTAGTGGGCAGATAAATTTAGATGGCAGAGAAGAGAGCCAGGAATGCATCATAAGATATCAAGTAGTCTGAAGCAATCGTTGCAGCTTAAGAAAAAAAAAAAAAAAAATGTGGAGTGCGAAACGTAAAAAGATGATTTATTCAATAATTTTATTGCTCACTAAATTCAGAAGTAACTGAACTACTTATTTTCCCCCCACCAGAGTAGTGATGGTCGTTGCCACCTAAACATGTCCTATGACATCAAGACAAGTATTTACACCAGTAAACACAGCCTCAGAAACCTGCTGTCGGTTTTTCTTGTTTCCCCTTCTCTGTGGAACAGCGGGTGCTGCCAGACAGAAGGACCCTCTGCCAGCAAAACACTCAGACGCAGCCCAACACTACAAGACTTCTTCTCACTCTGTGGGAGGTCTCTGGACCCAGACAGCAGCCTGATGGAGGCTCAGTGGAAACTTCTTCATGGTAATTCCACAGAGGGAGACAGCAAAAAGATCTTTGACCGAGAGCAAAATTCTTCCTCTGTGGGTTTTGGACTGAAAGTGAGTAACACTCACTTTCACAAGGAAAATAGAACACGCAGAGGACAATATACTGCTTGAAGTGCCGAAACCTGGATAGAAACTGGAATATTAGGTAGCTGCTGATGAAGAGGAGGCAGCAGTAAATCTGAACAGGGCCACACAGCCACAGGGAGATCCAGTTTATACTGGAATGTCTCTGCAACATCTGTGAAGCAGGTTAGTGAAAGTACTAGTCTGCTCTACATAGAACCTGCATTTACCAAAGATCCTTTGCTTGACTCAACTGCCATGATTGTGGCATTAGGTATTACAACAGTGCTGCAGTCTAACTACTCCATCCAGCCATCCATCAATTTTCTGATAGTCCAATGTTGAGTCGGGAAGGTAACAGGTCCAGACGGGGAACCCCGTCATCCCTCTCACCAGATCACGTCTGTAAGACGAGGTGTGCAAGTGTAGGACTCTGGCTCTCATGGACTGCAGTTTGACCTCTCCAGTGAGTTCTAAGTCTAGTATGAGGTCTGCTCATATTGGGGCATGTCCAGAAAAGCTCCAAAAGGAAGTCCCCCGCAGGTATCCTGATCAGACCCCCAACTGATTAGTCTTGATGCAAAGGGCACACGGCTCTAACTTAAGATCAGCTGGATGTTGGATTTTCTCACCAACTCTCCAAAGCAGAGTCTGGCCACCGTGTTGAGCAAGCTGATGTCAGTTTCTTGTATCTAGAACCTCAGTCTTTCTGTCGGGATCCATATCCCATAATCAGAGAAAAGAGGCAGAACATAGACGGACCATCTCTGGTTGCATCCTGTCACCACTAGTGAGGAAAAGATCATTCTTTTGCTTAAAGTAAGACTAACCACTTCACATTCTGCTGCAAACTGCTTCAATGCCTGCTAGAGGTCATGGAGAGAAGAAACCAACAGACTCAGACCAACAATTAAAAAGGCAGAGGAAAGACTCTGAGGTTTCTGACACCTACCAAGCCACAACTACACCTTGAGAAGCTTGTTCATGACTACCACAAGCAGTACTGGTGACAAAGGCCAGTCCTGGTGTTTAACCATTGAGGAATAAACCCAACTTTGTGCAAAGAAAATAGATGTTGTTTTGTCATGCAAGGCCCAGGGAGTCTCGCAGCATCCTGCACTCCCAACAAAAAGCAACAAACCAATAACTCCTTCACAGGCTGCAAAGTAATTTAACATTTGACTAGATGAACCGGATGTACTGACGTATTTAAGATTGAACAAAAAGTCACATAATTTTGTTCTAAAATTGTTTAAAGCTGAGTTCAAAGCAAACCACACAACTAGGTAATAAAAGGAGAGGACACAACATAATGAATAATGGGAACACTGAAATAATTGCCATTCTTGAGATGTAATGAGAATAGACTTGAAAAGCTGCTATTCAAAATGTAGTTTCGCGTAGCAGCAGTATTTGTTTCTGTAAGGAAAATAAAGTGTTGCACCCTGGAATAGTGCTGCCACACCGATCCTTAAAAACACACCCATGTAGACAAACACGGTTTAAAGTTCAAGCTGGTATAAGCTTCATGGTGAGTTCCTTCCAGAACAGTGCTGAAAAAAATCTACTCATCAATTGTTGGCTTTTCTATTAAATTTTTTACATGCATATCATACAACATACATATATTATTTATCAGACTAAGAAGCTGATAACGGATTTTGAGGGATTATGTTTACTTCCTCTCTGCTCACCTATTCTGTTACCACTTTTTGGAGATTTGCAAAACCCATGTGGTTCAATCATTATTTCAAACCATATTCTTGTTGTTTTTGTCTGTTTAATGCTGTTATCTTACTTATATATCCATCCATTCATCCATTTTATGCCGCTTATCTGGGGTCGGGTCAAGGGGGCAGCAGCTTCAGAAGGGAGGCCCAGACTTCCCTCCCCAGCCATTTCTTCCATCTCCTCCAGGGGAACCCCAAGGCGTTCCCAGACCAGCTGAGAGACATAGTCCCTCCAGCGTGTCCTGGGTCTTCCTTGAGGCCTCCTTACTTATATAACCAGAAGTAATAACTACTCTGAACATTCAAAAACTGACTGATATTGAAATTTGACGGAACTCCCAAGCTGAATCTCTGTAGTTGCTCTTTAGTCTGTTGCTTGCCTTTGCCCAACCAGTTTTTAAAAGAACAGTGACCAATTTTTGTTTGATAACATTCTAGAGCTGTATTATAGGCATGCTTATTGATCTATGTATCTGATTAGCAATCATCAATTACAATCATCTATTAACATCAACAAAGATGTTAATTGAAAAAAGAAAAATCCCTGCTACTCACTGCCTGTCCTTGTCAGTTAACCTGTTTAATGCCATGTTCAGACATCCTCAGCTATCCCATAGTGCTTTACAGAGCACAACTAAAATGAGGGTTAGCTGTAAATCTAGTGAAATTCAGCTCATGTGTTATAAACTGAATTATCAACAAGTCATATGGAAAAAAAAGATCATATATGCTAAAGTTAGCCCAGCACCTTTGCAAATTGCTCCACATAAAAACTTTGAAAGCGAGGACAAAACGTGACTTTATTAAAGACTCTGGTTGTATGTGTTGAGTCAAATAGGAACTTTCTTACTTAAGTCCATGTTACAGGAGAGTTTTAAAAATGTGCTCCAGACTCTACAGTTAAAAAAAAAATCTCTAAATGCCAGAAAGGAACATTTCTAGAACATATAATAATGACAAAAGAAATCTCCCAATCATCAAACCGTTATCAACTGACTGTTCTTCGATGACTTCAAATTTTATCTTGGGGGGCAAAATATCCTCACTGAGCAATTTTAATAATTATCAGAAGTCATCTCCTTCATGCCTTTGATTTTACCACATGTGCATTCCCCCGTTCAGAGCCTCTCTCTTCGTCTGCTCTCCACCTGGATCAGCTTACCACCTGGCTTTGTTTCCTACCTCCTTTCTCTCATTTCAGCTGTGTTTTTGTTCATTCCTGAGGCTTACCTTTGCTCGAATAGAACGACTCCATGCTGAAGATTTCCTGAGCGGAGACCTTTGGAACCTTAGGCACCGAAGACATTTTTTCTCCCCTTAACAACTCCCTTTCTTCTTTTTGATCTTGGTGCCTCTATGTACTTTCTCCGCGTTTTCTGTCAAACACGTCACGCTGTGCAGAACAACAAAAAAAAGTGGTCTCCCTCCTCTTCCTCTTACACAGGTCAGAGCCGCCCTCTATAATAATACCTCTGCTCATGTAAATGCGCGAGCTTGACCGTGTGTGCAGTTGAAGGGTTCATTGGCATTTGCGCAATAAAGGCAATGGGAAAAAAGCAAGAAGATGAATTTAAAAAAAGATAAACTAGGGTCAGACTTAAAAGATTGTCCTGAATTGTTCAGTTGGTGATTATTGTAACCTTGGACGATTCATTACCAGCAAAATTGCTTAACTGCTTTTAGTTAGTTGCACCATTCAGTACATTGTATTGGACAAAAGGAGGGAAAATTACTTGAAAACAAGCCTATCTTTTCAGATCAAAGCCAATAGAGAGTTAACAGAGACATATGTGATAATGACAATGTGCAGAAGCTGAAACCACAAAAAGTGAGCATATATTGATCAAATTAATACCAAACAGACTTCCAATAATGTACTTAGTAAAGCTGCTGCCGCTGTTACAGTGCACTGAAATAATGGAGGAGGTGTTAATGATTAACAGTACAGTCTCAGAAACATTAACCCAGGTGTGAAGTAAACACAAGAAAGAGCCAGACTCAAAACTAAAGTAGTTTTTTTTTTCTTGAGATCTTTTCTGTGTTGGTGTATAACTAGATCAAAGTCAGTACATGTAAGAAAATGATTTGATGTGCAGCTATTTAAGCAACAGCTATAAGGAAAGAAGAGTCGTATTTCAACATGGGAAAGTTTTCTATTGCGTTTGCAGTCAGTCTTCTTTATCTTTATTTTATCCATGATGTTGGATCTCTTGTGCAGAATGTTACCAAACTTTATTTCATTGTCTTTTTACTATAAGACATTTCAAATGTCATTGAAATTGAAATGTCATTTGAAGACATTTCAGTGACTGGCGTTGGGGTTGGTGTTCTATGAGGAATCCTATTAAGATAATAACATTATTTCACTTGCAATAATATTTTATCAAATATTAAAAGATTTTTGGATTTTTCAGTGCTAACTTAAGAATATTAAACTTTTATTTTATTTTTCTTCTTATAATTAGACAATGTACAGCTTTCACATTCTCACAGCATGTCTCAAACCTCCAAAGCCCAAACTACCTTCAGGATTTGATGGCTTCCCTATTTTTGTGACATACAGTGGATCAAATGACTGGAATATACCAGAGTATCATGTTCAATAAGTGACTACAGAAACATTTAGCACATTAACAGTGGAATATTTTCTCAATCACGCATCACATGCCATTAAAAAAATACTAATAATCATCTTCTTTCAATGCATTTTAAAGGAGCAGGTGTAGTCCAGTGTGGAAAAAGTGAATAATGAATTAATGCTGTGTTTACATGAACATCTGTTTGGTTTTATTTACTATGAGGAAGACACTAAGTTAAATCCCAGCTGTGGAGTAGCCTTACTATAACCAGAGGATATCCCTCGAGCCTCATCAGCCACTAAAATAGCCCAGCGAAACAGAAGGAAAACTGCCGGTGACGCATTTCCTGCTGGAGTGCAGGAAAAGCGTGTATCAGGAATGTCTTAAATTCTGTTCAAAGAGAGACGAGATTTAAAAACCACAAGAAGGAATGTCCGCAAGGTGCTGATGTACAAGACAACAAGGGTTATTAAACGTCTCTCGGGTTTGAATGTAAAATAATATATGGAATGAAAACTGATTGTAGTCCAATTTCATCAGTGTTAAAACCCTGAAAGTTATCTCGGTTCATGCATTTCAAGATTCCCATGTGTGTTACTGGAATAGTGGGAGGAAAGGATGGAAGGCGTGCATGTCAACAATAAGAATCTGAATATCCATTGTGCTGTAATTTTTATGTAACTAGGCTGTACTGAGGCCAACACCCTGCCAGGTGGTTAATACTCACACTGTCCTTGTTTATTGTTGCTTTGCTGACAAAAACAACTCAAATGTCTCAGGTTAAACAGTTTCATCATATTCAAATAATAAAAAAAAAGAAAAGTGAAAAACTTTCTTGGTATCTTTGGCTGCTCAAATGAGGATGACCAGTTCCATTTTATAATAAGCTACTATTGGGTACCTCACTGACTTGGCATAGTGATTTATACCAAACTATTCGGCCATTGAAAACTAATTTAATCTGAATGTCATACCTTAAAAAAACCAGTTTCACTATTATTGACACAAGAATGACATTTACCCCCAAAATCTTAATTGATTTCTAATCAATTAAATAAATACATAAATAATAGCCAGAATAATAGACCATTAAAATGTTTGTGTCTCCTTTGGCATCAAATTACACTAGTAAAGTAGAAATTAAAAATGAAGCATGGTAACAGCTTTTTTACAGATTGACATTTATTCTCTGGATAGTTTAACTGTAAGTATTAGTTTCTTAATGAAAGCGTTTATTACATGCCAGTAAACTATTGTAGCTCCTTTTTAGTCGTTCATTACCTTTTTAGGGGAATTTTTGGAAGCCGGCTGGACTCAAAGACTAAATACACGCGGACAGATGAGCACCAACCCAGACTTTGAAACTGCAGCCAACAGAGATTACACCGATTTGTTCCAGGCTTCTGAAACGCTGAACAAGATCCACTTCAACAATTCTCATGCAACAAAAAAAGGAAAGCAAACAACCTCTATTTAAGGAGATGTAACTTCCTGAAACTTCAGAAAGAGCTTGAAATTTTCCTTCCTGTCTTTGTAGTTTCTGTTTTGGAGAAAGCTGGTCTTTTTCTTGTTCCCGATTGGCTAGACTTGAAGACGTAGGATCAAACAAATGAGACTGAAGAGATAGATCTCGACCTAATCAAATCAAAAGGACTCAAGACTTTGATTAGGATCAGTACAATTAGCTTCTGAGCTTCTCTGTTTTCCCCACTAGCTACGTAATCACACAGTAAGGTTGCTACATTAGCGGTGAGCACTGAGCAGTGTCAATATTTCATGCATCCATCTCCCACATATGACCTTTCTTTGTCAGTATAAAGCGCTGCATTGTTGGGAAGAGTTTTTCTTACTTCTCACTCTGTTGAAACTGACAGCACATCCATCAAAAGGCCACACTGTGGCGTCTCCTCATGCCAGGCAACAAACACTAGCCTGAAACCCTCCCAAATGCAAACGGTGTTCTCCGTTTCCTGCAAACCGCTGACGGCGTCACCTGGCGATTTATTACTGCCACTGGTTGTAAAGAATGTTCACCCATGCCTGTAAGCCCTGGCTCTGCCGTGTGCTGCTATGGGAAAGTCGTACCTTTAAAATAACTTAGAAATAACAGTGTGGTGTGAGAAATTCTCCTTTTCACATATATGTGAAATGGATCGAAGATAACAGACATAAACGCATCCTGTCAAGAAAGTCGCCAGCTGAAGATCCACAGAGAAAAACCCCCAACAAAAACACTAAAGTATGTCAGAATTTTACACAGCTTTGAATGACAATGATACACCTCTATATAATAGAAGCGACGTGAACTAGAATGAAATCAGCCAAAGCTGATATCAATATTTTCCATCCAACATGCTGTAATAATCTCTTATCGAAGCGTTTCAATAAGGTCTACGGAAATGAAAACAGATTCAATTTCCCATTTTTTTGTCCTGGAATGACGTACAAGTGTGATCAGCTCAAAGGGGGAAAAATGGAGCACCTGGATTGGATGCTTTGCAAACACAACTCAAAAGAATGTCAAGTACGCCAAGATATTTCCGCCTTCCAAGCTGCATTTTTTTTTTCTAATATTCCAAGGATTCTTTGTGGAAGATTCCCCAAACAGGTGAATTTTCCGAGAATAATTAGGTTCTGATCACTCAAAATTGGCTGTAGTATAATAAAAGAAATAAAAATATTCAAATATTTTTCTGATGACATGTTAGCATTACCACGCTACCAACAAAACTCCCAGGTTTAGAAGCTGCAAAGTGCAGCATGAAAGATCCAGCATCAGTGTTTTGTTTCCCAGTATCAGTGAGATGTTTACAAAGGCAGCCAGATGCTGCCTTTCTAAGAAGTATTAAAATGAAACAGGTGATCTGCAGAGGAATGTCAGCTATTCATTCCATCTGCTACAACAGAAAGATAAACTCTGGCAGCTGCTGGTCACTTCTCCTCCTCACGATTTTTACTTCAGCAGTTTCGATTGTTTGGTGCCAGATGTTTTGAGTACGGAAATATAAAAATCCGTCCTTGGTGCATCACTACTGAAAAGGATGTTGTATAGCAAATACTAGATCTGACAGCTTAATATCACTTTGATGTCATATTTTCTAGAGAACATTAAAGATTTCTGATCTAAGCATGCAGATTTTGTTTTCAAGGCTCACTATATTTCCTTCCACATGGGTTCAAGTCTCTATGTAATTTCGAATACAGCCATGAGATCCACCGGAGAAATGTTGTGACTCCCTGCTGCAGTTACACAAACCTGAGTGACGCAACGTTTCATTAAGTCATCCACATCTCAGGCTCAACAGTGCACACTGGTTGCAGTTTTGTAAACACACTTTCTTCACAGGACGATAAATGGGAGTAATTAATAAAGTAAATTTTAGATGAACTGAGCTAATCGTCAATAAATGCAGCGCTCAGCAAGTTCACACACAATCCAGCTGCCCAAAATGTGGGCGTAGTTTGGAACTCCGTAAGGATCAGTGGTGGATAAGTAAGGATGAGGATCAGATTATTTTTTTTTCTAAATCCGGTTATACGTTGTTTGATGCCGAAACAGAAGCCGGCACACAAAGATAAATAAGAAATTGGATTCTCCTATTGTTAGAAAACAAAGCGCTGCATTCATCCCAAATAGTTTTTTGGAATTATTTGGAATGAACGCTGAAAAATCACATTTTTCACTCCATTACCTTCCACATCGTTTTTCTGTTTTTCTGCTGCGTGATTTCAACGGAAAAACCATGTTTTTAATTCTGGTATTTAATCGACTGCCGACAAAGATTACATTTTCTTAACTTGTGCAAGAAATATGAAAAGAAGTGTGTTTATGCATCATGCAGAACTGAAGAAAGAGTTGTTGTTTTTTGTTTCATTTTGGTCATCATGTCCTTTGTAGCTGTTCTTGCATGTTAACAGTGTCTGCAGACACAGCAGGTCACATACCGACAGGAAGTAAATAAACCACACCTCGCCTGGCTGCTTTAAATGGACTTCCTTTTTGGATTTTTCAAGTATGAAAGTTACTGTTATCCATCTAATCCCTTTGGATTCTGACACTACTGTCAAATCTACAGATCAGTTGCTAAAAATAATGACTTGCGATTTATAATGAATGAGTCATGAGTCCCTTCTCACACTAAAGTTTCCCAGAACACGAATCAGTTCTTGAATCTTGATGCATTCCAGCACCAGATGAGCAGATATCCGTGGCTTATACTGAAAAAAAAAGAAGTTTTAATTGCAGCCAACATTTACCGCCGTGTTTACAATCCATCTTTATTTTTGTCCAGAGCTTCCTGCAACTTTTAGTTTTGAACACGTCCACGTCCGAAAGAACTCGACAAGCGGGGAAGTTAACGGTGTTATCTAACTCTTATCAGCGTCCGGGCGTCATATCACTGTGCCATCGCTGAAGACAGAATCTCAAAGCAGCACATGCACACAGAACTGGTTCTGAGGTCACGCGGAAACCTGACGAGCAACACGTCGGGGAGACGTAACCATAGTAACATAACAACTATAATCTTTATACTGATGCAGAGGTGCAAATGAAGAGAACTAAACTACAAACATTGGTTAAATGTGATCATGCTAGTAACTTGGGGTGAGATAAGATGTAAAAAGATGATGCAGCTCTGCAGGGTTAGTTTGTGCTTTTCCCTGCAGCAGCAGTCTGGTTAAACGTGCCCTGATGAGGTTTTACCAGACCATTTAAAAACAACAATGAGGAGCAGAGTTGAGGTTTCTCACACGGCGTAAGCTCAGTATTTCTTCAACCTTTCTAACAATAACACCCAGCCACCCCTCCCTTCCGATGCATTAACAAAACCGCAGCACAATGTCTCTCCATTCTCTACTCTTAGCTGTTTTGTTTCCATTACAAGTCTCATATTATCAACAAAAAAAACAGAAAGTTTTTTCTGTAAATTCAAATCAGAATTTAAAAAATCAATACCTTTCAGTAAAGTGATCTCGTTCTGGATGGAGATGGGAAACTCCATTTGGGGTTCCTAGCCTCTTTTTCTCAAAGAATGATGGGAAAATAAACGGCTCAGTAGTCTGGTGTCCTTCCTCTGATGAGATGACAGAAACGTCTCTCTGTCTGAGCAGATTCCTTTGCCTCAACTCTTTTTCTCTTTGGTCACTTTCCTGCTCAGCAGGTCGGCTGACCGGGACTCTCCTCTCTGTTTTGGTTCCTGTCATAAACAATGTGAGGCGCACACAGACACACACTCATTCATTCTCAGTCATATGCACACTCTGAAGTATTTTCTGTGCAGAATCCAAAGCTCCTCCCTTTCCTGTTTTCCTTTTTCAAATACAACTGGATTGTTATCTTCACTGCATTGCTAATTCACTCAGTGAGAAAACGACCTCAGACTCAAGTAAGTCAATCAGAGCAATCGGCTGATGCAGAGAGACTGATATGAAGAGACTCAAAGAGAATAAAGTAAAGATCTGCTTGTCTTGTGAGAGAATAAATGATGATGGTGGTGTTTGTGTGAAAAATGCTTAGTAACAGTATCCCAGTACCACTTTTTTACCCCTTTTCTTTATCCAGCTACCAATCCCAAACACAGGAATACATGGAAGTATCTTCAATTTCTACACCAACCAAAATGAGCTGCAGTCGTCACTAAGTACAAGCAGTAAGAAACATATCGCTTAAAAATCACCCATACTGTTTGAGAAAAAAAAATAGATTTTGTTTACTTTACTCCTGCTGAATTAAAAAAGCCAAAAATAACCCATTAAAGAAGCAGGATTGTTTACTTTTTAGGCACATAGCACTATGTTAGCAACGATGTTAACTTCAGTTGTTATAAAAATGCTGTACATTTCAAATATGACAAATTTAATGCCTTGAAATTGGGCCTCTGTCTCTTTAAGGAGCTCCTGCTCTTTCTGAATCTCCACCTTTAGGAAGTCATCACAACATGGCTCCTCTGTTAATCCTTGAAAAACATTTTTCCCAGTGTTGCACTGAGAAGTAGCTCATATAATAATGAGCTCAGTTCCACCAGGTGTTTGCTAATTGCTGCTGGCTAGTCTGAAGGAGCTGAGAGGGGAAGAGCTGCTCAGACACTTGGAAACTGCAGCTCCTGTGAGGAGCTTTGTGGGCAAAAGGATTTTTCAAGTGTGCTTAAACAATCAACGCAGCACTCAGTATGTTTTTGATGAAGGAATAACATTATAACATGATATAAAGCTCGAAACAGTTGATTTTACATAAATCCGCTTTATATCACAAAAAGAAAGAAAAGGCAATGGTAGCAGACTCTAAATCTTTGATTGTTTTAAATTTATTTCAGCTTTGCATTTTATACACATTTGTGTCTTTGTGACAAGCAGCAACAAAAGGCCTAAAGCTCCCATAGCTTTTTCTCTTTGTGATCTGTTCATCATCCTTTCACTTCAGAAATCTACTGGTGCGGGAAAAAACTATATAAAAATGTGTCTAAGAGTGGACTGAAAATGAGAAGAAAAAAATCAGCAACTGTTCCAAGAAAAACTATTTAATAAGACCATTTATAAATAGTACAGGAATACTGGCTCAAAGTGTAAGGAAATTACAGGAAACCTTTCAGAAAGTACACCAGCTCAGCTCAAAGTGCTGAGCTAGTGGAACAAGTTATTTCACAATATAATAATAAAAACAATCTAGCACAGTTGTTGTTTTCCCCTAAACTAATTTCACAAAAATACTTGGGACAAAAGCTGGGGTATACTTCGCATGTTGGTATGTTTTCTCTCTTTACTTTGCTGCTTGGTGGATTTGCAGTGCGGTCAGTGAATATGCAATGTCAACATAACATTACCACTGCAGGAATGTCAGATACACCTTTTCATTAAAAAGCAAATAACTGCTATAAGTTATTTGCTCCCATGCATCATGGGAGCCTCCCAGATGTATATCGCTAAGATTTCATATCTGTAGGAATGTTAAAAATGCAACAAGAAAGAAGGTAGCATTTCCTTTACTGTCATTCAGCAGGTCACATGTAAAAAAACAACAACCAAAAAACAGAACAAATAAAAACATCTTCAGTCATTCAAATGCAGCCTGGTTTTGATCATTTGGAGGCTTTAAATTTGAAGTTTTAGCTATTACCTCAACCAGAAAACCATGACATGCGTTCGCTAGCCAAGCTTGTGTACACTTTGAAATTTAGCAAAATAACCAAAGCCATAGGAAATCCATCCAGTAATATTAATAAAGTGCACCAATGAGAACACGGCAGACACATTCTGGCAAATAAAAAAATTTAAATCTTGTTTGTTCTTCTCTACCATGGAAAAAATCAATCATCTGCACAAATGTGACTTTTACCGTTTTCTCTGATATAAGCATTTCTTCAAATATTTTTCTTCACTAACTATTTCTTTGAGTGGCTTAGTGAAAGAAATTGGTCAGCAGAAAATGAAGTCTTGAGTTTGTTCGATGTGGCCACTAGATAGATGTGGATTTGTAGAGTTTTTCCTTCTGCTAAGGTCACTACAGCTTGTTCAAAATTAAAAACAGGCCGATAAATTACAACGAGAAAAACGTCTGGTCAAGGATTTAAAACATTGCAACAGCAGAAATAAATGAGCTAATTTAGTAGTCAAAGCTTTAAAGGCAAACTAAAGACATTAGCAAAGTTTTTTTATCTTATTTTTTTACATTTTGCCTTTAAATTTATTTCAGTTCTTGATATTTTACATTTTATACACTTAATCTCTGAAATCTTGATCTTTTATGTGAAATTGTTTTTTTTTCATTAATTATTTATTAATCTTGTTTACACCAAATCTGAAACTCAAACTTTGTTATTTATTTCTCTTATCTTGTGTGATAATCAGTGATTTTATCAACTCTGTTTCCACATCACAGACAGACTTATTGTCTGCGCAGGCATTTTTTTTCATCCTCTACTGTAGAAAACTTGTAACCAACTAAAAAAAAAAAAAAAAGAAAAACACAAATTCCTAGAGACAAAAACGATCTCCACACAAAGTATCGTGTGTTTCATAGAGCTGCTGGCTCTCGGCTCAGCAGCTTCTGTGCTTTGTATGCATCAGGCTGGTAGTCCTGCTGCGGACGTCCAGACAAAACATTCCTCCTGGCTGAGGTCACTGAGCCAGTCAAATCTCCTGCCCAATGCAGGGGCTTAAAGCTCCAGGCAGCAGTCAGCAGGAGAGCAAACTCCCCAATCAGCCTGGGATAAAACCGTTCCAGAGGGGGGGAAAAGTGTGAACGCTGCAGATCAAAACATTTCATTCAGAGGGAAGAAATTTCCAAAGCACAGAAATGATGTACAGTTTACAATTTGGTTCAGACAACAGTTTTTTTTGTTTTTTTTTTTCTTGCTGGAGTGTGACTGATTTGTTGTATTTGTGCAGAAAAGCAGATTATAAAGATGACATTTGTTTTGCTTTCCATCCGAACAGGCAAAGAGCCAGCTGTGAAAACCTCTGAAGGCAGGGATTTTCCTTCAGCCTTTGTATGAAAATTAATTAATGCGGAGTCTTGGGAAATAAGAGAGACGAAACGAAGTGAAAGTGACTGAACCCTGTTCCGACCGTCCAAAACCAAAACGACAGGTTCCATCTGTCCCAAGAGTTGAGGGGGAAAAAAAAGAAAAAAGAAATATAGACAACCAGTTGAGGAATTTGACAGCATCAAAACTGAAACACAAACACTGAAAGCTTCTCCTCTGAGAAATATTCTCTTTATAGAAGGAAGGGAAGAAAAGCACGAATCAAGTAAACAAAGCTTTGACGAGTGGTAAGGGAGTAAAATACCCCCAACCCAAATAGTTCCCCACCCTCCCACCCACACCAAGGTTCACAGACTTCATCTTTCAGAAGCTGAACCAGGCTCACTGGAGACTACCGTCATTCCTGTCTTACTCAGACTCAGCTGTTGAGAATAAACAGATTAATCAGGGATGTGACCACATCCCTGATTACACACAAAGCTCAGAGATACGGTAAATAATCGTCTCTTTCAGCTGCTGTCAAAACTTGTAATCCTTTCTAGGATCCTTTCTTTTACAGTCAGGTCTGCTGTTGTGAGGACAATGATCCACTAGGGGCTGTGCTTTCCCTGTCATGTCTGAATAAGGTCAGCCACGGGAAAAGAAAACCAGGCCACAGAAGAACACAAGGATAACTCCTAGTGCTTAGCAATAATGAGGCTAGTGATCAAATTTTATCTTCCACAAACGTATGTATTCAAAACATTTAATAATCAATAAATAATGCACACATGATGAGAACCTCAACCTTAAATACCTCAGAGGTGTTCAACACTCTGAGGTATTTAGAGTGTTGAACACTCTAAATACCTCAGACTACCTCAAAGAGGGAAACTGAAGACAATCGATCGGACTCCACTCTCAGGTGTCAAGAACTGCTGTGTGTCTTGCATGTTTCAGATGTTTCCTGTATTCAGAGGACCTGAATCAAACGCATGGTTCATTTTTAATGCCTCTGTAGAAACTGATGGGATGCTGAAGAGGCAGCTCATCTGAATCAGTGGATTCATAGCAGAGGCATCTGTAAAACATGCAGGACGCCCCTGAGGATAGGAGTTGAACACCATCGTCCTAGATTAGAAAGATCATTCAGAAGCAGAAAATATTTAAAGCCACTGACACTTTTCCCAGGAGGGCAAAGGACTGAATTCATTCCGAGGTCAGCCTGTGCAGAGATCTGAGAAATTGTACGAAAAAAAAGAGCTCCATCTTAGGCTTTGGTGGCCTTGGTGTGATGAATGTTAAAATCAAAAGGAGAATGAGCTTAACAAGCTAAAAGAAAACTAAATCAGAGATGCTCAGTCACCTCGACGGAAGAAGAAAACCATTCACAGCATGTCACCACAAACATCTCACACTTCACACCTCATACTTTTCTAGAACTAATCACCAGGAGCTTGTTCCCACAGCTAAAGCTTGAAACAACTGATCAGGTCCCAAATTTGGTGAAGGACTCAGGCCTGAACCCTCAGAGTCATATGAAGACAGTTAAAAAGTCGGCCTTCTGTCACCTGAAGAAGTCCTTCAAACCTGCCTCATTTCCAGGTTTGAAGGACTAATGTCTCTGCAAGATTTGGACAAACTTATCCATGTGGTTATGTTTAGTCGCATCAATTACTGCAACAGTGTCTTTACAGGTCTGCCTAAAAAATAAATAATTTTTTTTTAAAAATCAATCCTGCTGCAGCTGTTTGCGTTCTGACTAAAACCAAGAAGATGGAGCATATCACTCAGTTCTACAGTCTGGCTCCCTATAGCTCAGAGAATAGGCTTTAAGATACTGTTGATAGTTTATAAATCACTGAACGATGTAGCAACAAGCTACATAAAAAAATCTGTTGTATCAACCTTCCAGACCTCTCAGGTCTTCTGGTTCTGGTTCTGCATCCCCAGAACCAAGCATAGTCAAACAGCATTCAGCTTCTATGCACCGCAAATCTGGAACAAACTGAAACACTGAGTTCCTTTAAATCTAGACTACAAGCCAATCTGCTTAAAGTTGCCTTTGACTCATCATAACTGGAAAATTGATGAATATATTTGATTAATGCTGATGATTTTGATGATGATCATAACTGGTTGCTGTATTGTGTTTTTATGTTGTAAAGCTCTTTGAACTGCCTTGTTGCTGAAATGTGATATATGAATAAACTTGACTTGACTAAAACTGGATCATTAAATGGAAAATGATCAGAAACACAGCGACCAATTCATCACAGCATTGCTGTGCTATGGCTCTCTTAAAGTCCAAACAGCAATCTGATTAAACGTTATGATGGGATTCTGCATAATCAAAGGGTGTACCTAGTTTTTACTCATACCTTTTAAATATACCTTTTAAGCTATATTTGTATTCTCTTGTTTATTTACATGCATGAAACAACCAGAGACACGATCAGAGCCAAGTTGAAGGGAACTTGCTCCCACTGGTACATCTTCCTCTTCCTCCAAAAAATAAAATCAGCTATCATTTATTTCAGCTTCATTCCCGCTGTCAGTATCTCTGCTTCCTGTTTTTCTCCACTCCCACACTCTCTGTGCCTCATCATCTTTTTTCTGTCTGTGCTCCATGGGATGGGGATTTTCTGCCTGCGGCGCCACTCTGGCTGCTGACCCCGACGTTCTGCTCCCAGAAAAGGTGATGAGACTTGTCCGGTGTGTGTGAGTGACTTGTATTGATTCCTGCTGAGATCGTTCAGCCTTCCTAGAATTGACACCAATGACTCATTCTGCAGCTGCCCTCAGCTACACACTGTCTCCTGGTGGACCTAAACAGAAATGCATGTAATTTGGGCTACAAGTGAAAGTTTTAACACCTTAACTGTCAGGAGGACAGTTAAGGGGTCCTGACAGTTTAAGGGGTTAAGTGAGTCAGTTGATCAAGATGTCCTTGATCAACTGACTCACATTTAAGTGTTAAAACATCATTAAAACATCATTAAGGACGTTTATCTGAGTGACATAAAAAAGTTAACCTTTTCCTTACATATAAATTTTTTCTGTTCTAATTTCCAAAGAGAAGGCAGTTGATAAGCACAAATATGAAATTCTTGGCCAATTTCCTGGTGATTATTCTGATTTTAGCTAATTTAAACATCCATCCATCCATCCATTTTCTTTGCACCCTTGTCCCTTGGAGGGGTCGGGAGGGTTGCTGGTGCCTATCTCCAGCTGACGTTCCGGGCGAGAGGCGGGGT
>CAEGAF010074852.1:0-17946 GCA_903067075.1 Micropoecilia bifurca | reverse complement strand
GTGTGTGTGTGTGTGTGTGTGTGTGTGTGTGTGTGTGTGTGTGTGTGTGTGTGTGTGTGTGTGTGTGTGTGGGTGTACAAAGCTATGCAACAGTTTATGAGAGAGAGTCCTCTCTCTCTCCGTGTGTGTTTTATCTGTTTGTGTGTGCAACAATATATGTTTATGGTGTGTATGCGTGTGTGTGTGTATGTGCACACATGTGCAGTGATGGAGAAAGTACTCAAAAATGTACTTAAGTAAAAGTACAAATACACAGACAAAAATGTACTAAAGGAAAAGTATCACATTAACATTTTACTTAAGTAAAAGTAAAAAAGTACTGGCTTTTAAAAATACTTAAGTATTAAAAGTAAATGTACTTGCTGAATGCATTAGCTAATCGCTAATATCATTAAGTATTTAATTTTGACACATCAGAAATGTGCCATTTTAATGAACAATGCCACATATAAAGCATTGTGTTTACTCTCTGTAACATAGTTTAGACTTAGATATGTGATTCTACACGTCAGAATTTCAGGGATGGAAACATCTTGTCTTTTAGGAATTGCAGTGGCTAATATAGCATGAACATTTTTTTGCCACTAGTGGCATTTATTTTGAAAAGAATGCAACTGAAAGGGTGGACAGGTGAGGACATGGAACTAAGGAGCTACGTAGCAGAGTTGTAGTCTAGACCACCGAACCCGAGACCAAGACAAGACCAAGACCAGCACCCTGCGCTACATGACTGCTCAGTGCACCACTGCATGTGTGTATGTGGTTAGTCCATTGAATTACACAATCTACAATGCAGTCTGAATCACATCCGGTTTGAAGCCAAAAATAACAAAAACCACAGGGTGACAGAAAAGCAGCACAGCAGGCATCCGCCTACAGGGAGCGAGTAATACATCCATACACTCTCTCTGTCACATACACGCACACACACACACTCGCTGTCGCACACACGCCATCTAGCACTGGTCAGTTGCTGTTTTCCATTAACAACATCTAGAAAAGGTTATTTCTTGCACCAAAAGTTTACATACAGTACAGATAGTGGGTTTATTTCACTCAGTAAACTACAAAAACTTATCAGAGTAATTTTATGCTAAATGAATGACTGCATAGGGAAACATGATAAATGCTTTCCTGTCAAAAAATAATGCAGAAACCTGTGGAAGTATGGGTGGTGTTGCGGTGGATGGGCACCCCGATTTACGGAGGTTCTAGACAGCTGTCTGGGGTTTGGTTTCCTTCCATACCATCCTCACTGCAAGTCTTCCCCCACCTTCTGTCTGAGCCCACTTTGTATCTGATTACTGTCAATAAAGCCCACTAAAAGATTTTTCACATTTTGTATTATGAACTCTATGCGTCTTTTTGGGATTCCTTTTGTCATAAACTAACATCACTACCAATAAGATGTGATTTGGAAGAAAAACCATGATTTTCATTTTGCTTCCAAATAATCTGAACTGTAGCATAAATGTTGTATTTGGAAACCATACTCCGATATGCCTGGGTAACAAATTATCTTTATAGGTTCATCTTTTGTGAAATTTAGGGTGATTTAGCCCTTGATGTTTCAGTAGACATTGGAGACCAAAATTACAGCATTTGTTACATTTTCAGCTCCTGCGGTTCGCGTTCACGCTGCATTGTGTCAAACCAACCAAAGTATTTTATAAAAAATCTGTTTCTCCTCCTCGCCTGTAGTGGTGCTACACCAAGAACAACTGAAGGGAACATGAACACCTCAGAAGACTGCATGCAACTTCCTTCTTCATGAAATGTAACCAAAAATGGAGTGGCATCAAATTTGAGTGGTTTTATGATTTTTATTTGGTCTTTGGTAAAAGACCACGAGCCATTCGTCCTGCTAGCGCAAGACTAGCACATTTGTTTGGCGGTCCTAATAACCCGACAGGCTGGACAAGGGAACATTAATCATATCAGCAAGAAGCCAGTAAGTCTGGAGGAGTGAGAGGCAACTATTAGTCATGTGCTCCACATACCTGACCTTTATGGAACTTTTTGAAGTACATGCAAGTCATTATGTGTTTTGGAAAACTAACACTTAACATCACGTAGAACAGACCATTGTCTGTGTGTCAAACAGCGTTGTCAGCAATACAGAATCTCTACAAGGGACTGTCCTCTCTCCCTTCCTCTTCATGCTCTATACATCCAACTTCAGCTTTTGCACCTGTCATTTCCAGAAGTTCTCAGCCGACTCAGCTGTGGCTGGTTGTGATGAGACTGCGGACAGGGCTGCTGTGGACAACTTTGTCATGCGTTGTGGGCTGAACAACAGACTGAACAAACTGATCCAGAATGGCAGCAACGTCAGACAATTCTGGTGTCAAAAGGGCACAGTGGTGTCAGAGAGAAGGATCCTGTCCAAGATGCAGGACATCTTGGACAACGAGTCTCATCCTCTCCATGACTTGCTGGCTGGATACAGGAGCACCTTCAGCCGAAGACTCATTTAACAAAAGTGCACCAAACATCGTCACAGAAAATCATTTCTGCCTGCAGTTATTAGGCTTTACAATGCCCAAGTCTGAGCTAATTAATTCAAATTTTTTCTGTGCTCATTTATAGATTATTTATTGATTGATATATTTGCATGTGCATGCTTATTTATTTATTTAGTCATTTATTTATTTATTCATTTGGAACTCTCTCATTACTCTTAGGTGTATATATATTTTGTAAACCTTGTCTCATACGGCTATATTTGCATTATTGATATTTAATACCTCAGAGGGAGTAGCTTGTCAACAAATAAGCAATTTCCCTTTGGTGATCAATAAAGTATATCCTATTCTATAATGCCGTGGGAAGGGGAACCTGGTCATACACGATGTGAAGACAGACAGAGCTAAACAAAGGGAAGAGATCTTCAAGGTTAAAATGACTAAAAACGTACGCCACAAGTTCCAAATTTTAATTTTTGTCTTAAATGTGTGGAACTTGTACAAATGTTATCTATTTGACCTCATTTTAGTTAAGTGTGTGTGTGTGTATCTCTGTGTGTGTCCGCTGTCTGGGAACTTATTTGTGGGTTAAAATCTGCTAAAAAAAGGATAGCTATGGTTTTGTACCGTATCTATTTCCAAGAATTAATAAAAAGACATTTCTAAATGCATGGAACATAAGCACTGCTTACAATCTGTAAATCACATCAGTAAAATATATACATGGTTGCATTGTTACCAAATATGGAACGAGGGGGAAAGGTATTGATAAGGAGAAAACGGTCCAAAACTGAAGCAATGTCAGCTTGTGCAAAGAAAAACTCCAGTGTTAAAACTTGATCAGTCATCCTTCAGATGTAAATTAAAATGAAGTGATACAGTTTAAAACAGCCAGTCTGACGTACGCGGTGCTTTTTTCGGTACTATGTGGGGCAGGATGTGGTCAACTGTGTGCTACAAAGTTGCCTCCCACCTGCAGAGACGTGCTTCAGCTTCTACACAACAACTGACATCAAGAAGTCTGTAGAAAACTGGAAAGCTGAGACTTTACTTTGTCTCACATTCATATGCCAACATTACGATGTCAGGTTTCTTTCCTTTTTTTATTTGAGTAAACATGAATGAGCCTCCTTTTATGTAACGTTGAATGATAAGACCCCTAATTTCTTGTAATTAGGGAAGATAGAAGTTTTGGTGAATGGCTCATACTTTCCTGAGCCAAATATCTGGAAAAATCTGAATTAACACAGATGCAAGAGAATGAAAGGTCACAGAGGAAAAGAAGAGGAGGGATTAGATGGGGGCGGGGGGGAACTGTAATAATGTTTGGCCTTGGTCTGCCAGCGGGGTTCTTCCCCTTAAGAAGCCAGAAGGAATGCAAAGAATTCTGCATGAAAGACAGAGAGAGGAAAGAGCATATGAGAGGAGGAGCAGTCAAGGAGAACAAGAACAAGAAAAGAGGAGAGAGGAAAAGAAGAAGGGAAGGAGCCGGGGAATCCAGAGGAAGACGACATGATGAAGTTAGGGAGAGAGAGAGAGATAGAAAAGAGGAAGAGGTTTCTTATCTCTGCTAGGCTAAAAAAACACAAGAGCAAAGAAGATAAAAATTATAAGCCTGGAAAATATTTGGAAAGAGGAAAAACCTTGTAATCTCTGCATGTTTGTATTTTCTGTGCTGATGGACATCCACGTACACGTGTGTGTTTACATATTTGAGTCTCTGCCTGAAAGACAGAATCGGGGTGTGTGTTATACAACAAAACACAAATTCTTGCCATGTAATTTTATTCAAGTGGCTAGAGCAAATATCTTAGTATTCTTGAAATAAGACCAAACTAATTTACAAGTAACTTTTCAATAAGATAGGAGATTCTTTTTAGAAACAATTCCTTAATATTTATCAAAAGTTCCACTGGTAGACTATTTCACTTTTAACAAGACATTATTCCCATAAATCTGCCAATGGAACTTTTACATTTTAATCAATATTAAGGGTTGACTTAAAACAAGCTTCTACTTGCTGAACAGTTACCTGTAAATTAGTTTGATCTTATTTCAAGTGTACTAACATTTACACTAGAAACTAGACAAAAATGCTTGGTATCACTCTGCGTTTTGCAGTGTAGTTAGTTTCTGGTAATGTCAGCAATGGAAAATTTCTCACTTTCAAGGAAGAGAAGATTTTTTTCCTCTTTTTTAGGTTTGCCTCAGCTAGCTGATGAAAGCTGCAGAAGCTACAGGTCTGCTTAAAGTAACAAGTGTGCATAATGCTGCTATTAAGGAAGATTACAAGTTTACACATCATGGGTCCGGTCTCCCTGAAAATTTGCTGAAGCCGCAAAATAAAACTCTGTAGCAAAGGGATTTAAAATTTCAGGCATTATCTTGCCATAAAGCGTATAATTTCTGTAAAAGCATAAGATTTGTAGTAGCATCACTGATTTAGTCTAAACAGCAGCCTCGCAGTGCAAAGCAACACATGTTTGAAGCTGGTTGTTGAGGTTGTCATAGTCTGACCTGCAGCACATGTTACTGTAAATGAGTTCATGTCAGTACAAGCTTGTGATGTTCAACCTCGAGATCAAATCTGACAGTTTCATTTGATCAACAAGTCAAATGAAGAAAAGTTTAAACTCTTCAACACTGTTTAACTGCAGAGTGTAAAGTGTTATCCTGAAATCCCTTTTAAAGCTGTTCATGTAAACCTTTAAAAATGTCTTTTACATTTGTTGTTTAAAACTGTCACCATCATGATGGTTTAATAGGAGATAAATAATCTGTGAAAAGATTAATATCTTCCACTTCCTCCCTGAGCTGCTAAAACTACATCCTTTACTATACTGAACCTGTATCCATTACCTCCCTTTTTACCTGTTATTTGTGACATTTAACAGTTTATACACAAGTTTATAAGCGCTGAGAAAGTAAATCAAGATTAAGAAGTCAGACATCAATAAAAATCTGAAATTGATATAGGCCAGGAAAGGCCTAATCGGTGCAGGAGTTTCACAAACCATCATAAATTTCTGCTGCTGGCTGAAATCCTTAGCGCTGTCAATCACTCTCTTTCCACTTACTCTTTGCTAAGCTACAGCTGGTTCACCACAACATAGCTAGTTAGCGTGACCACTAATGATTGTGGATAAATGGATTTCCTGGATGGATAAGTCATTTTTACTTCATTAGCATAAGGTTGATTGACAGCGCTAAGACCTTCCCCCTGGTTCTGATAGGTTGTTTTTGACAGGGAGCAGTGCATTTTTTCATAAAGCAATAGCAGCACAGGGAGGAGTTGGATGAGATCCTTTTATAACGGACTGTCTCAAATACTGAAAACATAATGGCAGTTTTAATTAATGTAGAAAATATATTTTTGTAAATGTTACATACTGCAGCATTAAAGTGAGTTATAAATAAAATAGTATTGCATTGTACTGTAATATTGCACCAATAAATAAATACATTTTTGTACCTGGTGGATAAAAGGATTAGACTGAAGATAGTACATGTAAAAACTCTTGGTTTCACACAAATGGTAATTTACAGTCAGTGGTCAGGTAGGCTAAAAGTCAAAAACATAGATGATTAATCATTTATCTATATTTGTTTCATCTTTCCATGAATCATAATGAATGAAATGGGAACATCATAGCACTTTTCAAAAAAAATTCAGCTTTTCCCCATCAAAATGATTTTTGTTTTTGCTTGTAAGTGCTGTCAGATATATCAGCGTTTCAAATTGAAACTTTAAAGCTACAAAAATCGGAGGCCATTGGAGGATTTAGTCACATTTTTGATTATATGCAGATCTTTAAATCAATTACCAAAAAAACTATATTTAAAGAGTAATCAAAAACAGACATGTTCCTAAACAGGCTTTTTTAGTGTGTTCAAGCTGTTCCCATGGTATATGATTTTGAAGAGATTAGCCCCACAGAGGGCCCCGATGACTTGTGCACAGAAAAACAGCAAGTTGCTGACAGACATTTTCCACGACTTTACAACCACATCATCACCTCTCAACAATGCTCACAGTTCAGAGAAAGAAATGGGTACCTCTTTTTCATTTTTTTTAATCAACCACCACCTTAATTGTTAATCTCAAAAGAGAATTTTGGTGATAACAAATCTCAAACTGCTTAATTTTTTATTTCAAAGTATTGTTAATTTTAAGCTAATTTGAACCTGTTAAAAAAAAATCTCTTAAACTGTGAATGAACTCAGGCTCAACCTCCACAGCAGATAAAAAAACGAGTGTGTAATGAAAGGCTGCAGATCTTTTACACCCTCAGGATATTTAGAGCTTTTAAGTTGGCCAAAACAAAGCAGGAAGCCATGGCAACCACAAGAAACTCCCGGATATATCTCAGCAGCAGACACCCATGCAGAGAGAAACTCTCAATATTCTAATCGCATCAAAAGTCAGCCCTTATAACACCCACCAATCTGAACAACAACAACCCTGAGAAGCGTGAGCGTATGACTAGGAAACACCCAGACAGGCCTAAAAATATCTATAAACTCATTCCTCATCTCTCGTTTTCAGTCCTGCACTCTGTCTAATTCTGTTTTCACTTTTGTCATAATAAAACCCAGCAGTAGGAAAGCAAAAAAAAAGAGATAAGTTAATGTTCCTGTACGGAAAATATCACCTTACCGAAGAGCACATGAATGTGAGAACAGTAGACATGACTAAATGATGGAGAGACTAACGAGTATTCAGCCAGAACCGTTGCACAAGGGGAAATTCAACGTCTTACTGAAGGGGAAAAATTACTTGTTGGAAGCATGTTCAGTTGACACAGTAAAACTGGTGATGCATTATCAAAATGTGTTTGAAAATGTGGCGTTAGTTGCAAGGTACTTGAGCGCTACTTTTCCACAGTACCGTCCAATTCTAGGGATTTGTTGTTTCTTGGTGACAAAGTTGTGAGTTTGTTTGGATTCAGGAGCCCTAATTAGGCTGCAAGTGAAGCAACACAGTCACATGGACTCACAAGTAGAGTGTTTACAATGCTGTTTTTGCAACCTGTCATCCTTCAGGGAGTCATTTAAACAAACCCAACTGCAGCCTTTGTTCAAATTTGAGCAGAACACCATGGGAGGAAATGTTGAACTTCTCCTGCTGAGGTTTATCAGAAAGGGTTTAAAACTTATTTATACCAGAAAAACACAAAATCTTACCAAGTATTTTAGGGCTAGTCTGTAGTGTAAATGTCTTAGTAAAGTTGAAACACGCCAAAGCAAATTTACATGTCACATTTCATCAAGATATAGAGCATTGGTCAGAGTAAATATTTCCTTAATATTGATGAAAAAGTATTAGATTTGTTGGCAGATTATTTAATTTATAACTTGGGAAAATGTCTTGTTAGATTAAAATAAAAGGTTTTTAATCCCTCATAGCAGATTTGGGCTTATTTAGTTCAGTTTAATTTTTTTAAAGGTTTTATTGGCTGTAGTGGCCTTTTTTTGATAGTGAATTGACAGGAAAATGGGTAATGAGAGAAGGCGGAAGACATGTGGCAAAGGTCACCAGGCCGGGAATCAAACTTGCAGTGACCGGGTCAAGGATTAAGGCCTGCATATGTGGGTTGTGCTTAACCCCTGTGCTATCACAGCACCCTTAGTTCAGTGGAAATTTCAATAATATTTGTGGAAAATTCTTTTTTTTTTAACATGATAATTTTTCTGTATTACAAAAACATAACATTTCAACAGGAGGGTGTTCACTTTTCAGAGATAATGTAGCATTTTTATTCTTTAAAATTAAAGTTAATGTTACAAAATTAAAAAGTTTAATTAAAAAAATATACTAATTCTTTTTAATTGTAATTTAATTTAATTTTTTTAGATTAAAGTTACTTTTTTATTATTATTACGATTCTGTTTCAAATAAAAGCAACTACAGCAGGTTGAAATGTCTAATACCATAAAAGTTTTATTTTGGAGTACGTCCAAAATAAAATACTATTTCATGTTTCATTTAGAGTGCAGATGTGTTGCTGCATTAGTTTTTATTTAATAAATGATATTTTTAGACTTGGTCTATTGGTAATCTCTTGGCTGAGACAATTTCACACAGTCTGCTAATGAACATGCAGTGACACATGTAGGGGTTTTCCATCAAAGCAGTTCTGGTGTCAAAACAAGGATGGTGCTAAACCCAGTTCATAAGGCAATGAAGTTCACACTGAACTGAAAACAAACTGAACAGAACTGATTGCAGTGCAGGGAGACGGTTTGAATGAATCCCATGAGCTGGTTTTCACTGTTAACAGATGTCTTAAAATTTCTGGTCTCAGTTGGAAAATGCTATTTCACACATTGGTTGGTGTTTGTGTGAAACACAGATTGGAATTTTGTGAATGACGCTGATATAAACAACCAAGCACAGTCTGTAAACACCATCTGCTCTTGTTCATAAAAACGCTGACGTGTTCCTCCTGATTCACCAGACGGTTTTGTCCTGAATTAAAGTAAAACATCCTGTTGCTTCCAAATTTTCTATCCATAAATAACTGTTTATGGTTTACCATAACTGTTTTAAGAGTTCATCTTGTGAAAACAAATGAATGAGTGTGATTCAGTTGATATCATTAATTTAAACCTAATCCAGATTTTTTTAAAGGTACAGTATAATGTATTTTCCAGGCACACTGTGAAATTTTAGACAACTATCAAGTAACTACGCAAAGACTGCTATATAGGTCAAATATGGCTTAAAAGAAATGTTACGTTGTAATTTAATGACTTGAAATTGGGCCTCTCTATTTAAAAAGTCCTGTTCTTTCTGAAGCGCCGCCTTCAGGAAGTCATCATAACATGGCTCCTCTATTAATCCTTTAACAAAGTTTTTACCAGCCTTGCAATGTGAAGCAGCTCATATTATTAGTTCAACAAATGTGCAGTTCCACCAGCTGTTTGCTAATTGTTTCTGGCTAGTCTGCAGGAGCTGAATGGGGAAGCTACGGGGGGAGATCTGCACTGTGAGGCAGCTCAGAGGTTTGGAAACTGTAACTCAGAAGAGGAGCTGCGTCTTGGAGGCGGGGCTAGGTTCATCCAGACTTTTTGCACAGCTGAATAGTTGCCATGGAGATTAACTGGGGTTTGTGATACTATGTCAGAAAGGCTCATAGGTTTATATCTAAAGAAAGGTTTATATCTACCATTGTGGCAGAAGAATATTATTTCCAAGCAAATATTTAATCTTAGAATCTTACTCTTTGATGTGCGATGAAAGAAAAGTCTACTACCCTTTACTATAGCTCTATGATTATTTGGTGCTGCAAGAGCTCGAATAACTTTGTTGTGATTGGGTCTTTGGAAAAGCAACAGATCTGCATGACTTCAGCAGCTGATAGCACTGGGCAGAGTCCCATTCCTGTTCAGAGATCTGAAGCAGCCAGATTAAAAAAACTGAAAAACGTAGGAGTGGTTCTGGGATCATTTTTCAACTCAACTGTTTTCTTAGCTCTCAGCCAGATAATATCAATGTTATGTTTGACTATGATTCTAATAAAACAGGGATGATTCATAATCTTCACACACAGCCTGTCTGGCTAAGATAAGCTAGCAGGGAAATTTGCTTTGGCAAAGTGGATACAAGTGGATGGTAACAGCATAAAACATCTTCGTGCTTAAATTATACACTGTTCCACACTACGAGTTTATTAGGAGATGGAGAACAGCATATCTGTGTCTACTATCTATCACTGATGAATGATGAACTTGGGTTTTCTCCAGGGCTTTCAGTGAAAGCTTACACTTGTCGCTGCTGTGCCCTCTCTGGGAAACTTTAGAGAGCGTATGAGGGAGAAACGGAGACAGATGACTTTTCCTTGCAGGATATCCTGTTCTAAGTTGAGCTGCCGGGCCTATTCTGACCTGTTGACCCTTCTTGGCTCCTGACCCGACCATAGTTTAAGCTCACATCTCCAATACTTCTTAATCACCTCAAATCTCTTAGTCTCCTCGCAAGCTTTGTTGTTGTCTTTGTTTCCTTTTAGTTTGGTTTTTATTGGCTCTGACTGGAAAGCAACTTCAGTCTATTGGATGTAATGACATGGGCAAATCTTTACACTGCAAAAACACAAAATCTCGCCAAGTATTTTTGCTCAAATTTCTATTGAACATCTCTTTGTACAACTGAAATAAGACAAAACTAACTTGCAAGTATCTTTTCAGCAATATACATGGACTTGTTATAAGTGAGTAATTCCTTAGTATTGAAGAACAATTTACAGATATAACTGGAATAATATGCCAGTGGAACAAGACGTTAAAACTAATATTGGAAAATGTCTTGTTACATTGGCAAAAGATTTCTCTTATCCTACTGAAGACTTGTTTGCAAGTTAGTTTTGTCTTATTTCAAGAGTACTAAGATATTGTCACTGGAAACTATACAAAAATACTTAAGATTTTGTGCTTTTGCAGGGTAGAATTAATGCACATGGCTGTTCATCATGTTTGGATGACTATTTTACACATAGTCCAAAAAAATTCAACTTTGCTCTAGAATTTTGCTATTATTATGCTGTTTATTTACTGATATACTTTAATAAACTTACAAGACCTTCACAGAACTCTGCATTAAACTAAAAATCCCAGTGCAATGCAGTGCTTTTAATTTTATTTATTAGTATCAGAGTAAAGGGGCCAAATGCAAACTTTTACTGATTTTGATTTGTTAAAAAAATATGTGTTTTATTTCTGCCTACCACACCATGAAATGTTTCCCTGTCTTGGCCTATCACATGAGATTCCAAAAACTTCAGTTTTTCATTTTAACATTGCAGTTATACAAGACACAGTAAATGCAGGGAAATCCACCACTTGCATTTATTTTGACAATTTTTTCTTTTCCTGTCTGATAAATGACCTCATAAGCCACACAGCAGAAAAATATAAAAACACGAAACACACACACCAAAAAGATTATACCCCTTGCCTGTGAATTCTTTCCTTATTCCATTCTAATAAAATCCCTAAATATTATGCTCACATCACAATTATCCATGTTTTCCAACCACATATGTCATATAGTGGAAAGATTATTTTGGAATAGCTTAGTAAGGAAAAATGTCAGCAAATTGTGGACAGCACCAAACAAAGAAAAATGAATACTAATATAATGTATCCCATCATTTGTTGTGCCAGTTTGTTGTTTTCTGCCTCCACAGATAATTCATCCAAGCTGCAAACTGGAAAGTAAGTGCTAAACGGTTGTTTGCGTTTTTTTCTAAGCTCAATAGCGCCACCCTTGGCCTCTGTGGCCAAAGTTGCAGCAAACAAAACACACTGTGATTAGAGAAATAATTAGTCAATCATCCTCTGACCTGAGAGGTCAAAGAGGCATAATGCGTCCTGCTTCCCAGGTGCTTTCCTATAACAAAAAAAAACTTTTCAGTGGAGCAACGACATACTGAAGTCATTGTCAGTGCAGTGTGTGCGCATGGATGTGCGTGTGTGAGGTGGACAGAGCGCAGCGTTTGTCCAGAGGGGCTGTGGTGGAAAAACACTTCCTGCTTCCTCTGGAAAGAGGAAGTGCTACCGTTGATGTCCCCTTATCACTATGGACACACAGGCAGACTGGAAGGAGGAAGGTAGAGGAGGAGACAGAGGAGGAGGCAGAGGAGCTGAAGAAAGCTAAGTTGTCAAGTAAGCTCAACAAAGAGAGGGGACTGAGGAGGCAGTCAAGGTTTGCTTTTTTCTCCACTTTTGTTTGGGAATAGGGGAATAAAAAAACCTATAGAAGTAGGTGTTGCTTTTTGTTCCTTTCATTTACTTGCTAGTTTATTTTGAAATAAACTAGCAAGTCTTCATAACTTGCTAGTTCATAACTTCAAACTTTTTCATAATAACATTATAGTAAATATAATATAATAATGTTAAGTGATAGAGCAACATAAAGTAGAGTGTATTTTAAAATGGAGTGAAATAGGTTTTCTCTTTTTCCTTTTTAATTTTATTTTTATAAAATGTGGAATGTTTGCTATTTCTTTGAAATTTTTTCTTTGAAATTTGTTCAGACAAATTAGACATCAATTTCCAACTTTTCCCCACTTCATTTCTTCAGGAAGGAAATCCATTGAGATGGTTCATCTATTTTAAGTATATCCTGGCCAAGATCAAACAAAAACAAAGTACAAAAGCATCAAATAAACCTAGATCTGAACTTTGACTAGACCACTCTAACATGTAAATATGCTTTGATCTGATGCATCATAAAGATGCATTTTTTTAATTTACCTCCATTCAACTTTCTATCAAATCTCAACAGCATGTCTGTCTAGAGAAAAGCATCCCACACAATGTTGCTGCCACCGTCACATTTCACTGTAGAGGCAGTGTGTTCAGTCAGAATGCAATGTTAGTTTTTTGACACATTGTTATCTTTAACAATATTTTTTTCTAGCCAATTTTCCATGAGGAAGCGCGCAATTAATAGCTTTCATATGGATTTATGACTTAATCCTGCTTTTAACTTCACCACAACCGGCCTGTCTGCTCTGTTCCCTGATCTTCGTGATGCTTTCTGTTCTCTAATGCTCTAGCAAACCTCAGAAGCCTTCACAGAAAGGTTGGATCTCTACAATTACACACAATAAGTGGTAAAATTATTGGATTTTGGGGGGGATTTAACAGAGTACATGGGGCTCAATAAAAATAATGCACGCCATTTTTAGATTTTATTTTGCTTGACATCATTGACACTTCCCTACATAATAGGACTTCAGAAGACTTGAACTGTTGCAAAATTTGGTTAAAATAATCTATGATCTCTTGCCAGGTTCTTTAAAAAAGATAAATATGATGTCAAAGGAACAAAAATGTGATATACAGACATCATGTGCAAGTGAGAAAACAAGTTTTTTATGTAGAAAAAACTCTTGAAAGGGTGAGATGGTTTGTGGCCCTATCAAAATTTGTATTTTGTAAAACTGCAATGGAAACACACTTTTCACATCATGAGTCATGTGATCAACAACCAGATGTACTACTGGTAAACTCAATGTAACCAAGTGGCCTTCCTTATCCAAACCAGGTTTTACCCCTTGGCATTATGCAAGACGTTTTCCTGTGTTGCATAGTATTTGGGGTCAAACTGGAATAGACATAACTCAACTGGGATTTGATATGATAGGCCTGAGCTCATAATCTAGCTAAGCAAGTAACTTGGATTTGTTAGTCTTATAAGCCGCCTAGAGGTGGCATGTGTTGTAAGTTATTTGAACTACACTTAATAGTCACAGGAACTCAGTATTTGCAGACTTTAAATCCATCACAAACTCCTTTGTAACTCAAAATATTCTGCAGTCATGGTCTATGTTTGCAGCTTGGTTTTAATTAAATGCATCAATGGGAAAATGATTGAATACACGCAAGTTATGTTTTTTAAAAATGGATAAAGTTCTTTAGATGTCTTAAAAGTCAAATGAAAGACCTCCGCCTGATCTTAAAAAATATCTGCATAAATTCTAAGATATGTTAAAAGTTTTTTCTGCCCCCTCATACAGAGATACTCACATTTTTTTTGCATTCATTGCACTGAGATGAACATTTGATTTCAGTTGATAGAAAGTAGAGTGAATGCTTACCCACAAGGTGAGTTGAGAAAGAAGACCACAAAGGTTAAATTGAAACAAGCACTGCTGGAATCTGGATCCATTTTGCAGAAACAAAGGAAATGAATCGTTTATTATGAAGAATGAAAAGAGTAAACTAGGAAGATATCGACAGAGGGGGAGGGGAGCAGAGATGTTTGGGATCAGGGTGGGGAAGCTTTCAGCACTTGGGGATTGTCCCAGATGGACACAAGGCGCTCCCTCCCTTTACAAACAGCCCCTGACTTCCACTTCTTCTCCTCCCTTCTCTTTCTTCTGTTCATCTCTTCCTTGCCTGACCCTTGCAACTCAAGAATTTGGAGACCACTTATCAGAAAATATGACCAAATAGACACTTTATGGATCACTTTTCTTTTGACATTATATATATTTTTACCCCCCCACCCCCAGCCCTCAAACACATGGACCCCCCCACCACCTAAATCTCTGCCATTTCCAAAGTCAACACACCACTAAATGCTGGGCTGACTCACTTCCACTGTGGGTGGCTCTGTTTCCAATTTTCTCACCACCTCTGCCTCTCCACCACCTTGGAGGAAAAGAAGAAGGTTTTGTCCAGAATACACACATAAAAAAACAGCCAAAGAGCCATGCAAAAAGTGACACACATTATTTACAAATGTTAAAAGTATGTTTGCACAGATAAGAACATCCCAGAAGAGACGTGGGGGTTAAAAACCAAGAATGCATCTCCCACTTCTTTTGGAGTTGTGAAATGCTTGTCGCTGTTCTTTCCTATCTTTCTCTTTGGGGGAGCGTGGGAGCGCCCTAAGAGCGCTGCACACAAACCGCAGGGCTCATACAACAGGAGGAAGCCAGTAACTTGAGTAACTCCAACCGGCCGAAGCAAAGGAAGAGAAGGGAGAGAAGTGGACAGAGAGGTATTTTGCATCTTCTGCTCCTCTCCAGATAGCAGCACAAACGTCAAATCTGACAGATTTCCCAGTTTCCTGCCTTACCAGTTTGCGTTGCGCATCGTGCGGAGTGTGTTACGAAGTCTCATCAGTCATATTCACGCACGGTTCAATCCACAAAGCTCTGGAGTGGAGACAAGGCACTCAAACAAGACATTCACAGTGGTCCAGGCGAAGTATCAGTTCCCTCTGGCCAAGTGTTGAGAAAGTGAGGGGCCGCAACAAAAGACGAAGAGGGAGGGAGAGACTGAGGCACGGCGTAAACGAGTGAGAGAAAGAGAGAGAGAGATTAACCTCTGAGAAGACGGGTGGATTCTCTCTCCCTCCCTCCCTTCCTCACACACACACGCAAACACACACACACATCAAGCTGGTTTGCTGACTTCTTGTGTTTTCTCTCATGTGCCAAGAGGAGGTAGAGAAAAAGAATAGGGAGAGAAAAGAGTATGTGTGTTCACAGTCATGAATGTGTGTTTGCATGTGTGTGTGTGCAGGCGTGTGTGTGCGTGTGGGAGTGTGTGTGTGTGTGTGTGTTAAGGTAGGAGGGACTGGCTGGCACAAGTCCAGAGACAGCCAGCCTGGTAGAAAAAGACAATAGCAGGAAACACTATATCAGAAAGAGGCTAAATACCAGCACAAAAATAATTAACAGACAGCGAAAAAAACAATGACATCCGCAGAGGAAAACAGAGTTTGCAGTCTGTGCTCAACAACGATACTGGAAACATCCAGGAGGTTATTCTTATTCCCACTGTTGTTACCACTGGATGTTGAAATACCATTTCAGAAAAAAATTAACTGCTTAAGTGTTAATCAAACAATGAAAGTGCTGGTATTATGTTCACAAGTGTGAAACGTCGAGACATTCCTAAAGAAGCACGCAATGGATAACTGATAAAGTTTTTCAAGGTGTTGAAGGATATAGTTTTGGTTATTTGACTGGATTTTAAGCTTAGAATGTACATTTACGAAGGGCTTGAGGTTGCCTGGATTTTGCTGACATCAGTCACTAGCCTATTAAGTACGATGGCAGTATTTTAGCTTCCTTTTTCTTTCAAATATTTTCCACAAATATTTAGGAGTTACATTCTAGAGAAAAATCCACAAGTACTGGAATGAAAGTACTTTTGTAAAAAAAAAACAGTTCAGAATTTGCAACTTAAACCCTTATTACACCACTACCATGCTTTACAGTACCTTCTGTCATGGTCAAATAGTTTATTCCATGTCTCATCTGGCCATAAAACTTTCCATCAAAAGGGCATTTGGGCTGTCCATGAGGGCAGATGCAAACATCAGTCCAACTTGAAAATTTGAATGTTGGAGTAGGAAATTCTTCCTTGGTTAGCACACTTAGTCCCTATTTATGGCAAACTTGTTTCACTGTGGACAGTGACACTGGTATTCCAGCATCTTCCAGTTTTTGATAAGCTAACGTTATGATGCTAACGTTATGATAATGTTCCTGGACATCATATCTGATTTCCTTTCAACTAGCTTAAAAGGTGACAGTATGGATGAGATTTTTAAAATGTGGGCACATTTTGTTTTGTGACAACTTTACACCAATATTAAGCAACATAAAAAATAAGCTTCTGGACAATCCTGACATTAACCCTATGAAAAATTCTCATGTCCACGAGTGGTCAAATTTCCAGTAATAATTACAAACACATTTGAGCCTTTATATAGTGGAGAAAATCAACAATAAATTTGCACCTGTGCTCCCAATTTTCATTTCTGAAAAACCTTTGTTGCATTAACAGTCCATCCTCCCAAAAACCTTTTGTTATTAAATTAGTTATTAAAAGTCCAAAATTTTAAAGAAATGCTAAGACTAGACTGACTGGAACTGCGTAACGGTATGTGAAGTTAAGCATTTGTAATGTGTGCAGTGTTGTATAAAGTACTGAAATCTCAAAGTCAAGTAAAAGTTTAGGTTCCTCTCCAAAATATGACTTTGGTAAAAGTCCAAGTCACTGACTGAAATGTTACTTGAGTTAAAAGTCTTAAAGTATCAGAATTTTCTTATACTTAAGTATGGAAAGTACTGTAAAAATGTATGTACTTAAGTAATGTAATGAAAAGTATAAGTGAAAAGTATACCAAAGCAAATACAGTTTGAATGACAATTTCTATATTTTGGTAAACTTGTCAAATACAGTTAAACTAATGTACACAAACAAGTGCAGGCAAAATTAAACCTGCTAATAGATAAACCTGCAGGCATCATTAGGTGCTTTACCTACAGCACAAGGTGACTTAACCTGTTTTACAGCTGAACCAGCTTCTTAGTTTCCCCTCCAGGACAGAAAATACAAAGTTTTTGTAAGCCTCAAGTTTCCCTTCAAGTGGTCAGGGCTGAAAATGAGAAAAATAGTCAGTCAAAATGTGGCCAACATGAAGGAAAAAAGCCGTTATGATTAATTACTCTACTTCACAAACTATTGGTGCAACAACTGGTCATTATGTGGCATTAGGGACATGTGGCTGCTGCTTATCGCGAGACTTGCTTCGTGTTTAATGGGAGAAGCGAAACAGGTGTTTCCATAGACATAATATAAGGATAGATGCCTCATGGATCGCTCTGCCTATTGTCACTGATGAGACAATAGGAGTGGTAGACCACTCCACTCAGCCTTATGTGTTTAGCAGGCAAAATGACATATCAGCACATTTAATCGATCATAACACGCTTTTTTGTTACTGGGAACTATATTTAGACATCTATCAAAGCTACATTTATAAACAATTGTATAATTTAAGTATGTTTTTAATACCTAGTTCAGCATATTTAAATATGATTAGTGGCTATAACAATAGTATAGGAATGAAATATATATTGGACATATATGCTCTAAACACCAGAGCAATAGAGGCTCAGATCTACCACACCAGACAAGACCCAAGGTGTAGGTTGTGCAAGGAGGCCCCTGA
>CAEGAF010074825.1:0-45019 GCA_903067075.1 Micropoecilia bifurca | reverse complement strand
GAGGAGGCCCCGAGGAAGACCCAGGACACGCTGGAGGGACTATGTCTCTCGGCTGGCCTGGGAACGCCTTGGGGTTCTCCCAGAGGAGCTGGAAGAAGTAGCTGGGGAAAGGGAAGTCTGGGCCTCCCTTCTGAAGCTGCTGCCCCCGCGACCCAACCCCAGATAAGAGGCAGAAAATGGATGGATGGATGGGTGGATGGTTTCCAAAACCCACAAATTTGAAGTGTGCCATCCCTTACGATGCTTTCCCTCACTAAAATATTCAGAAGTCTCCTAATTAGTGAATAAAGTTGACTCTTTCCAAAAATAGAAAGAGAATGGCAAAACTGCAAACCTACCAATGCATGGCCGTCCATATAAATGTCCAGGCCAGGAGAGAACTAATCAAAGAAGTCAAGCATGGATAAGAAGCAGTTCAGCTGGGACAACATGATGTTGTCCGATCAACATGTTGATCAGACAAGGCTTAGTCATACGCTTCATATTTTGTTTTCAGCAGGAACAAGGAAGTTGATCAGAGTTGATGATAGGGATCATACTGCATGACACAGTTCTCAGCCCTTTTTTGAATAATTTTGAAGATTGTGTGTCCTTTCACTTCACAACTATGTATTTTGTGGTGTTTTGTTACAAAGGAAAAAAGTAAAAAATAAAATGGGAAAACCTCAAGTAATGTTAAGTTTTTTTGAAAGGAAAATGAGAGGAAAAAAATCTATATCAAAAATACGTCAGGTTAGTATGATTTGTTAAAATAGCTGTTATTAGAAGCAGAACAGAAGCTAGTCACTGACACTGAGCTGTCTTTCAAAGTGAATGGAAAATCAGTGCTTGTATGAACTGATGTGTGTGACGCAAAACTAACTAGTGTGCAAAATACTCTGTGAACAAAGGGGGGAAGAAAACTAGAAAAACCTACAAACTAACACACAGACACACACACACACACAGACAAGACAAAAGCTGAGGCATAAATGAGGCAACACTGACCTGGGTCAGAAAATAACCCAGAGGACATTTATAATCCCCAAAGGCACATCAGAGGTATGATGAAAGCCAGGGGGAGAGTGATGGCACAGATGGGGCGGTGAGATAAATGGAGAGCGATCCTATAATGGCCTAATACAATGACATCTTTAAAATATGGCAAACACTAACGCATTCATAGACACACAACTGAAGCGCTTAACCGAGAGAGCATCTATTTTCTCCTAACGTACCAGAACCACCAAGAATTACTGAAACGGCCTACATGCACATGCTAAAAGAAAAATACGGGTAATGATAAAGCAGAAATTAAAGTAATTCATTTGCTTGATAAATATTCTGAACTATGTTTCCTTTACATGTATTCATCCAACATTTATTTAATGCAATATTAATTCTCTTTTATATTTGTATTATAGTTTCTATCTTGATGTTTTCAACTTGACCATTAAACCAGTTAGGCACGTAAGAACAAAGCTAAGTGGTAAATTTGCACTAGCATCTGCACAGCTTCTGTACAGACATTTTAACTTTAAATTAAAGAAGGATGTGATTCAAGAGGATGAATAAAACATCTAAGGATTAAAAAAAAGGAAACAATATTTTGTCTGGAATTATGTCTGATGTTAAAGCAGGCTACCACTTAAATCATGCAACATCATAAATTCAGCTTTGGAAACGAGTGAAAGTGTAGGATTTCTGTCTTCCTTTCTTATAGAAAATACTCTGGTCCCACTCCTTGTGTTTAGTTGTGCTTCTTTCCATGATCAGGTTATGAGGAGGGCTATTGCTGCCACTAATACTGTGTTCCCTTTGTTTTTCTCTTTACCAGTGATTCCTCTCTTATACACAGACACACATTTGATACACAGATGAAATGTCACCGCTGCATCCGACATGAATAATGCATGACCTTTAGCGGCAGAGAAAAGCTAATTGTATTACGCTACAATGATCCAAGAAAATTAACAGAGGATTAAACAATTCAGCACATAAAGGAAGACATTAGTGTTGCTTCACACAAATATTACTTTACAGATGTAATTTACCATGAATGGAAGTCATGGGGAAGGGAGTCAGTATGTGTGACTCGCAAACCCCCACCCCTAAAAAAACCCCAAACTGGTTATCAAGAAGTCATGAATAGTTTTGAAGATTTTGTGGCATGAGTGTCCTTTATTAACAACAATCAGACAAGGAATAGGCAAAAAGATCAAAGGAGAACATCTTCAGGAAGGTTGAGAATCAAACCACCACAGGCTCCATCAAGACCTAAACACCTTTATGTTATTGGTCCATGCTGTTCTACTACACCATGTACTGCCCTGAAAACACAATGCTTTTTATAGTTGGATTTTTCTTCTTTTTTTTTTGCTCAGATATTATAATCTGTATTATTTATAGAATTCCAGAACCTGACTTGCAGGTACATCTGATCTCAGTAAATTGGAATATGCATTCTAATGAGGCTCATCTGTGAGATTATATAATTACCTTCTGAAAAAAAAGCTTTAAGCTGGTATTAAACATACTTTTCATTAAGCAAATGTTTCAATGTCATAATCTTTGGGTGCTTTGGTTTTCATTAGTTTTTTTTAATCTTCTTGTTTATGTTTGGAAGAGCTCGCCGTATTTAGTTCCCTTCTCTGTGCTCGTTATAATTATTTGGCCTTAATCCATTTCTTTGTGTATTGCTTCTTACTTTAAACTTGAGCTTTCTTTTCTGTGCATTTCGGTTTGCTCTCTTATGTTAGTGCTAGTCTTTTTCCCTCAGTTTGTTGTTCTTTTTTTGTCAAGTTCTCTGTATTAATTAGTCTCTTTCCCTCAGACTCTTATTCAGTTTCCTCCTTCCTCAACTGTTTCACATACCCTGATAATCTGAATCGAGTGCCATCCTCCACTCTTCCTCCAGTATATAAGCTCACGCATTTTCTTTGCTCTTTCATTAGTTGTGAGCAGAAACCTCATAACTATTAGTAATAAAGATTTTAAAATGTGATTAAACTGTATAAAGTAGCTTTTGCAATGTCATTAATAAGTTAGCAGGGAACGGTCACAGTACTATGGTGTTATTTCACTGTATAAACTTGGAATTGGTTATAATGTGGTTAAATGTCAAACGGGGATTCTGTATCATCTAAGTCTGATTCTTCAATTACTCTGACTATTAAGACAAAAACTCCTGGTTAGGACATGCCTCAAAATTAAATCAGTATAAAAAGTGTAAATCATTACTGGTCAAGAAAACAGTTGTGCTCATTTTTACAGATTAAGTTTTTTTTTTCTGGGGCACTTTTATTATTCAATAACAGAGAATATGAGAATCAACTAAGGCATAATCTTCTGGTTACCCTTAAGACTAAGAAAAATGTTAAATTCAGTGCCGAGAAGAATATGAGCAGCTCCAAGATAAGTTATTGTGCCTCATTGTCGATTCCAGAAAGCAACCAGGGAATGCATTACTCAGGGGTGAGACGTGAAAGTCAGAACAACCAGGACTGGCTTTATAAAAGGACTGTGAATTTATTGGAGAAATATTTTAAAATGCTTCGTATCTGTGCATTACAGACTAAAAGCTTGACCTCAAAAGGTGTTTTTTTTTTTATGAAGACTGCATTGCTGCGCCACTGTGAAGAGTAGAAAAATCACTTGGTGACTGAAATTGGCCATTTTACTTCCATGGTCGAAAACAAAACATGCAACTTTTTTTTCAAAATCAGTGAACAAACCAACCTAAAGTTAACAGAAGAAAACATTCTTCGGAGTAATTTTGAAAAGAAAGAATCCAAAAGAGAAATGCAACTATGGGGAGTCAGTAAATAAGAGGAAGCTGAACATTTTAAAGCAAAGTTGCTCTGTTTCATCCTTTTGACAATACCATGTTTATCATGAAACTAGCTGGAAGAAGAAATGTTGGCAATTAAAAGTCTATTTACAGGGAATAGACACAGGGTTAATAATGCTAACCACTCTAATCAGGCTAATCAATAGCAGAATATACTACAGATGATTAAAAATGTTTGTAATCATGTTTATTTTTCAAAAATTACAGTTAAATTGTGTTTAATCACATATACTGTATGTGTAATGCACCCTTTCTGTTTTGGCTCACGCACAATATGACTTGGGCTCCAGTTATGATATAAGTACATAATTACTGATCTGAGAAAGACTTCTTAAGGCTCATATAAAGCTACAAGAAGAAAATATGGAAAGAAATAATTTAACAACCCAACATATCTGACAGTGAACAACTTTTGAATCTTTAATATTATGCTGAACTCAGACACTGATTATTATTTTAAATGATTGGGCAGAAAATATATTTTTTGTGATGTGGGGAACCTTTACATTTACTAAATAACATGCTATAATTGTTTTTGTTCAGACATCAGTCAGATAACACAAGGATTTTACTTTTAACAAAGGAGAAAGTTCTTTCTAAAAAAAAGTGCAACTTTTCTATGATTATTTCATAGGTTAACTTGTTTAGTGGGGGTGGAGGGAGTACATGGCTGTTATGTATAGAAAAGAGAAAGTATTTTAAAACCTCAATTGAAAGGTCAGAAGTTAGCCAAAATCTCTCATCAGTACATCTCTACAAAAAACTGAGTGGATGGAAAATGTCTTGGGTATCAAGCTGATACAGTAAATGCCTAAGCCTCTATTGAGAATCAATTTTAAATACATGACTCAGAAACATAATTAATAAACAGTGAGTGTACATCCATGTGTTGCTGTGCATCTCCAATGCAGGAGTCAGTTGTCTACGCGAGGAAGTCCAAAAACTTAAAGATGTGCTAAATGGAAACTAAGTGACACAAAATATCTTTCCTCCAACAGCAGGTGGCAGACAGCTGTGCGTAGGTGGGAAGGTCTCCAGGCGCTTTATGCATAAATATTGTGTGCGTGTGTGTGTTGCTGGAATGGACAGTGACATTTCCTCAACATGAAGGGGGTTAAATGGGTGTCAGGTCAGTTACTGAGCAAAGACGACATGTAGGAATGAGGCAACCCCACCTTATAATGTCAGAGTCAGTGGGCTGCAGAAACTTGCATTTCGCCCTGTGAGGAACACGTCCCCCGTAAGGTTTCACAAACATTCTTCGCTCTTTAATGCCGTGCAAAAAGTTTGTATAATCAACTTCCCTCCACAAGCTCTGGCTTAATTAGGATTTCTGATGGCTTTTTCAAATAATACTCTCAAGGCAACCTCCTCTGCCTACATTTCAACAAAACCACCTGTGTTGCTTCCCCACTGTTGGTCACACTGCTGCACTTGATTGAACGCCCCAGGGACCGGGACCCTTTCCAGAATAGTGCACTCCACTGGGCCAGCACACAGAAGACGCTATGAAGACTTCCTTTGAATTTGTCGCACAATCTTAAGGGTGAATGGACGCCAGGTCATTTAAAAACCAGCATAACACAGAGTTCCAGGAATGGCCAGGTTGTAACAGGGATGGATGGAAACAAATTCAACCAGACAGTTTTGTTGGGAGTTTAACGGTCGTGTTAAATGGCCATTACCCGGCAGGCTAGGGCTTTCGTTTCTGTCACAGATTTAAAACATTATCTTCTTTGGCAAGTGGATGACTGCTCAGAACTTAAAATACAGAAAAGGCTGGAGTCTGGAACTCTCTTTTAATAAGCTATACTTTTGGCGAATATAAGAAAAACCTGCTATTTTATTTTCTGATGTCCTGATGCAGCATTTATCCTTACTATGTCTAAGAAAATGTTTATGCATTCCTTAGTAATGCAGATTTCATTCTGACGAACTTCAAGCTTGAAACCACCACTGTATTCAACACTTAACCAGGCACCTAATTAGGTGCACCTATTCAATTGTTCATGAATGTAAATGGTGACTCACACTTTCCCACAGGAGCTTCTCAGGGATGAGAACCAGCATAAGGAATAATTGGGATTCACATGACTTTGAATGTGACGTTCTTTTTGTGCCAAACAAACCGGATATTTAGATTTTAGGGTCAGAAGTTGATGTAAAAAAAATGGATCCATCCTGTTTTGTGTAAATGGTTCATGCAGGCATTGGTGGTTTGTTTGTTGGGGATATTTTCTGGACACACTTTCTCTTTTTTTTTCTTTTTCATAGCTATATCTAGAGCAAGATTTTAGAATCTGAACAGCTTCAAGCTAATTCAGAGGAACATCAACACTTTGTCAGTTAGCAAGCAAAATGTGCTGAAGACAGGTGCCAAGAACTAACAAGTGACTAAAGTGATACATTTTTTAAAAAGAACTGAAATTGAATCTTATAAGTCAACTGAAAATAGATATTATATCAGAACAGCAGTTTTAAGGGTGAATATTTACACAGTTTTGCAAGTCACACTTTAAAACCTATGGTGTGCTGTCAGTAAAACTTGTATTCAATTACATCATTCAGTAAATCGATGGGGGGGTATTAGAAGGTTGGCAAGTTAAGTAAGCTTCTTGCAGGCTTTATGTTGTGTCCTCTTTTGCATTATTGTAAAAATGTTGTTACTCAAAGTTGGAACTTGGGAATAAGAATCCAATCCTATATACTGTAAGAAACATGATTAACTACTTTTTAGATTGACTCTTTTTTCTTTCTTTGTTTAATTAAATCTGTCGGACAAATAATGCTGCAGAACGTCTCGGTCAACTTTAGTCAGAATTCAGTTATACCGTTGACGCTGTGCATGGTTGTTTGCAACCTGTCCAGGATGTATCCCACCTCTCGCCCAATGACCTGTGGAGATAGGCACCAGCACCCCCATATCCCTGCACTGATAAGCGGGTATGTCTGTTCTAGACAGCAATAGTCTAGAACAGACAGTCACCTTAGGTTTAAAGTAAAAAAAAATGACTTGGTAAGACAGATACAGTGTGATGTTAGGTTGTAAAATATATATGAAATACTAAACAGCAAGAGACTTACTTAACCACTTTACCTTATGAAGGTATTATTTTCAATTTCTTCAAATATAACTGCAATTTCTATTTTTTTATTATTCCAAAAAACCTTGTTGACCCTTGTCCCCTTTCTGCTTCTCCTTGAAGGCCATGCTTACTTTGACATTTCAGGAGTGCCACAAAGCCCATTAATTTGCTTTCCTTGACACCCTCCCTATCGCTGAAGCCCGAGACCCTTCCCTCAGGGAAGTCAAGGGGTCATGATTCTGACGCTACACCCCCACAACAAAGGAAACCCAACCCCCCAAGTTTCCAGGGACAAGCATATTTCATTGTTGTTTACACTAGAGGGGAATGCGATTGCTCGAATCCACTTGTCCTAATTTGCGAAGCTTTGAGAAATGGGTGAATGTTGTTGATCTGACCTGCTTTCATTTCTAAATGACCTGAGCCATTACAAAGCACCAAACAAGTTAAATGAAAATCCCCATTATTGATGACAATCAAACAATGGAGGTGGTGTTAACATTGACCAACTGAATGTTGTCAGATCAGCATGAGGGTTGCACAACCCTTCATTAGTATTGAGCTATCCAATCTAGCCAATCGCGGTGCTAGCTGGCTTCAAGTACTATTGAGACAGATAGGAGTTGATGACCTTCTGGAAATTCGGGGGGGAAAACCATGAATGAATTCTGTATGCAAGTACGACTGGAACAGGAAGCAGAGAAAGAAAAAAAATAAAATCTGATCTGGAGAAGCTCAGCAGAAGTGAATCACTGATTTAACAAAGAGTTACATAGTCATCAATGCACGCAGAGGGAGGCTGAGGTGGGACAGGGGAGCATGGGAATCAGAAGTGACAGATTTAAGATTGATTTTCTTGTGGAAGAGGCTATAAGAGTTGGTAAATTTCCAATGCAATTAGGGAAGCTCTGAGAGCTGAAAAGATAATAGATTTTTAGCCGTTGGCACAAATAATTTTCCATTTGCCGTCACAAGCTCAAGAAAAATAACCCCAATCGGACGGTTAGCGCATTTAGTTGCTAAATCAAAATATAATCTTGATTACATTTTGTCGATAAAGATAATGATTAAAAATAATAACTTAAAAGCAAATACCCTCTTAATTCATGCCTGTTTTCCTATAGCCTACAATGGCTCTGATGAAACCATTTAAATTGGCAGAGGAAAGAAAGAGTGAAGGGAGTGATGATCTGGACATTAAAAAAAAACACAAAAGTGAAAGAAAAGGGACAAAAGGTCTGGAATCCAGACTGTCTGGATGCACACAACTGGGCTGCTTTCTTCAGAAAATGACTGCAGAAAAATCTCATGAGGTAGAATAATCAAGTAAAGAGAGTGTTTGCTCCTGTAATTGAATAGTACTTTATGCCTGTGCAGCTGCATTAACTAACAAGAGAGACATTTTCTGTAGAGACATGTCAGAGGTGAATATTACACAATTCAAAATTGCCATGTTACTTCCACAAACCACAACCGTTTGTATTCACACAAAATTGCAGGAAACTAATTTTAAATACAATCCTGAGTGACCCATCAGCAGTTCTTCAAAGTTTTATGTATATATTTAATTTCATTCTCCTAAACTCCAAATTTTAGCTAAAACATTATGATCACGAATTATGTTTCTTTTACAAAGTACTAGAACGCTAGAAAGGAGACTCATGATGAAATGGCTGTGTTGGCCGTTGTCATTAGCAAGAAGTGCATGTCAGATTCACAAAGCAGGAAGTGGAGAGAAAAAAAGAGAAGTCAGATGGACACAGACCTTCTGACCTACACATGACATCTGCCTCAACATACTCACAATAAATCCAGAATAAACTAGGCCTCTGCTCTATTTTGGACAAGCTTTTTTTCAGTTTTTGTCCTCTTTCTTTATTTTTGGACGAGCTTTTTTCAGTTTTTGTCCTCTATCTATTCTCAAGGCTCAGTAGGAGTGATGGAGCAGAAACATGTATTTCTACCTCTGACTGATCTGGTGGAGAAGGACTGAAAGAAACCTGGTATTTTCACTAAACAATTACCGCCAGGGAACAGGATTTAGGTTTTCCTTAAGTAATCAAGCTTACAACATGGAGAACAGTAAGTAATCCCTTAACACAGCAGTTCCTGTGTGATGGTATGAGAGTGGTTTGGTTACAAAGCTGTTTTTTATTCAGACGTGGCTTTTTATTCAGAAGTCAGCAGAATGAAATTCCCCTACATTTATAACTACTAGATAAAAAGGGAATACCCTGATTATTGTCAGGAGACATAAATTAGAGAACATTTTCAGGCAGATGTTACTGACATCACTGACTGAAACCAGCTACCACACACAAACACACGCACACAGAAATTCAGACAAAGAACAGTAGAGGACCCCAACCTCAGAAATTCCTTCAAATTTCATGGAAAGAAGCCAAGACAGGACTTTTTGCCAACGTTACAATTGGCCAATTACAATTCCTCTGACAGAGCATGTGTCCTGGGTTGTAGCCATCGCCAAGTTTCTCAATACGATCCGCAGAGGCAGCCAAACAAACCTCCACTCAGCAGTTTTTGTACAATAGAATGAGCTCAACATTAGACGAGTCAGTTGAGGCTCACATGTGGCTCCATTACACTGAATTCTTTACCAATAAACAATGCAGAAACTCATCTGGGCTGCAGTCAGTCACTTCAGGGAAAAACGGAAAAGTGCTATGAACACCATGAAAACAAGATACAAGTCAGATTGTGAAAACAAAACAGTTTGACATGCATGGCACAGGAATCTTTTGTGATCAAACAACAGAGAAAAGGTCTTAGCTGTGGGGCAGAAGGTATTTATGCATGAGTTTCAACATTTTTTTGCAAATAACAATCTGGAAGCTATGACATGTGCTTGTATTCAAGTCCAATTGAGTAAAAACTTTGCAGAACAACCTTTTGTTTCACTTACAGCTATACGTGTTACAGAGTTTGTCTCTATTACTGCTTTGCAAAAAGCTGAAACTAAATCACATTTAAAGAGCAGCTCATTGATGTCCGCTGATCCCCTGTGAGCTGCGGGTTTTTAACTTCACTGAAATGTATATGAACCTCAGCCTTTTATTGCAAAATTACAAGCCGATCTCTAACCTTCCATTCATTCATTTTTAAAAAATGTGTGTTTTAAATAGCTTTCCAACAGTGATCAACCGCGTTGATGTCTTTTGGTCTGGTTTCTGTGCTCACCAGAGTACGTAGAACTGCCCTTGTCAAAGTGTTCAATGACATTCACATAAATACAGACTGTGAGAGAACCACAACCTTGCTTCTGCATGACATTTAGCATGGAATTCGACACTTTCGTCCATGATATATTATTGAAGCGACTGGGGCTCCATTAATTTAATAGCTACATGCTCCTGCTAGCTCAGATTGTTACGACTAATAAGATAAGTTACCATGCAGGTGGTACACAGCGCTAGACTACAATGTCACCAGGTGAACATGAACACGTTAAAATTCTGAGCAGATGCATAGAACAAATCCGTAAGAGGACGTGCAACAGCTTCCTTCACCTGAACAGAAAGAAACTGTGTATATTGATGGATAAAGACGTGAACATTCAGAGGCACATAAAACAATAACAAACTCAGCCTTCTGTCACCTCATGACCATTGCGAGTATTAAAGGACTTATGTCCAAGCAAGATCTAGAGAAACTCATCCATACGTTTGTTTTCAGTCAAATTGATCACTGCAACAGTGTCTTCGCAGCTGATCCAGAGCTACTAGGAAAGTAGAGCACATAATGCCAGTTTTAAAGTCTGTACACTGGCTCCCTGTGATTCAGAGAATAGACTTTGAAAGTTGCCTTTGATTAATAACAACTGTAACGTCACAGAGCGTGGAGTGCCTCTCAACCTGTAATGGTTTTCTTTTGCTTTGCCACTGCAATATTGTTTTCTCTGATTTGATTTTTTTTATTTTTGTTTTAATTATAAGAAAAACAACTTTGGATTGCCCTTTTGCTGAAAATGTGCCATGCACACATAAATTGCCTTGCTCTAAAATTTCAGGGTAACCCTAAGTAGGTTGAAAGCTGAAACTACAGTTACGATGTAGATGAGTAAATGGATACATGAAGCCAGTTTGTTTAGATGGGAAGAAAAGTGAAATAGGCTTTGAAAAGACAGTAGTTGGGGGTTTCCCACCAACCAAGTGACTGACTGCACTCTGATGGCATTTTTTTTTCACAAAGAAGTAATTTTCACCTGCTGAGAAACACCATCCTTCCCACCTACACCCCGTGGCTATGAGAGCACGTCTCAGAGGATTCGAGAAATGAAACTAGCAGCAAGGGAAGATAAAAAAAAACATATTTCCTTTCTCTGTCTCATTCTGCAACTTTCCAAACACCAAAAGAGACAAAAATTCAATTTGGATGAGCTTATATGAGAAGAACAGAAAATAAATTCATTTCAATTCCTAATAAGACAGAATAAATATTAGGTTCCCGACAGATGGTAAAACATTACTTTAGTGCTTTAAATCGAAGATACTGAGTAACAGACTCTAAACCCAATGAGTTTGTGGGAAAACACATATTCAGCGTGCAAACATTTGAGAATTCTTCAACACTAAAATAAATAAGCTCTGACAACTTTAAAGTCTTTATTCTAAAATGAACAATACTGCAGCCAAATACAAGAAATACAATTATGCTTGTTATTCAGAACTCAATGTGCAATTTAAGAGAAAAGATTCAAAACATCAGCCATCAAAGATACACAACTTTGACAAAGTTATCAGTGACAAAGTTCCTTTAAGTAGTAAGTCAATTCAAAAAGGGAAACTTCTTTACTGCGCCTAAAATTTCCATTTTATTTTAGGTATAGATTTTGTTAAATAAGAAAGAAGTACATATTACTCAAAAGTAAATGTCTAGTTTACAAATCATATCCAGTCTGTCCTCCCCTTCCTCAACACAGGGTTGGGACTGCATGAAAAGAATTTGAGTTTTATAGTTAAAAAATAAATAAATAAATAAAAAATCCAAAACATAATGTCCAACACCGAGTTAAGAGTCAGAGATTCATTGCAGCGTGTGATACTGGAATGTCCAGTAAAGGCCTGCTTTGAACTGACCATCAACAAACAATTTATTTCCTGACTGGTGGAGTCAGCCTGGTTTGTCTTCTATTCACGACCATAGTTTGTACGTTACAAGCAGAAACTGGAGGAATGACCAGTAGGGCTTCCAATTCACCTCACTCAGCTCTGAAAGTTAGGATTATAACATTTTGTTCATTAAAGCAAACTCACTTCCTGAACGACAAAGTCCTCTTTCACTCCACTTTTTGGTCTAGTGCAACATGTAAGGCACATATTTATTTCCCACACCGCAAAGCGCTTAGCTATATTCACCTTACATCACCAGAGACTAAATATAAGCGGCCTGTTCTGCCTTGATAGTGTCAGAACATGAGGGTTTAGGAAGCTGATGAGTAAGGAGCTGATTTTCTGTGGCTTTGTCATGCAGACTATGATTAAGTTGGTGCAGTTTATTTTTTTGATTCCTGTGAAAATACATTTTAATTGAAAATGCGGAACCTTGAACCTATCTGAAAAAAAGAACATGTCTGAATATCGGAAGGGCCACAAAACCCGAGTTCTGCAGAAATCGACTTAAATGTCACTTACTCTCAGCGGGATGAAACTACTCACACTAAGGGAAGCCGAGGCTGTAACCTTAACAAAATTAAAGAGCTCTATATTTAAATATTCATGAGTCTAAAAATGTTCATGGTTTGAGCTTTACTCATCCAAAAATCAGTCCCAGTCCACATAAAGGGTGTGTGAAATATTCCTGCTACAGCATGTGGAGAAGGGAATCGGTTTAACTCCCATGGAAGGATTTCCCACAAGTATGGCTTAATGCTCTTTAGTGGTGAAATGCCATAAGAAGGTCTTTTAGAGAGATCACAAAGCTTGCAGCTCATAATTTATGACTAGTTTTTAGGTCTATATCACAAAATAAATGATTCACTCTCTTTGATGATTTCCTCATGTGAATACTAGTAGTTCAGAGACTTTGTGGGGAATTTGACAGTTATTAATGGTAAGTTTAATTCATACTTGCATACTCAAAAAGGAACATTAAGGAGCTACTGGAGCGCAATAGGATTCTCATTCAAACTGGTTCAATTAATCATCCAATTATTAGGTGGGAGAATTTGTCCACATGGCGACTGTTAATTGATGACTCGGTAAACAACCAAATAGCTACAATAATTGCTGTTTGCAGTTTTGCAATAAGTTATGGGACCCAGCAAAGGTGAAACAGTCATCTGGACAGAGGAGACCAAGACAAGGTAGTAACATCATGTCATGGGAACACTGCAGTTTAACAGGGACAAACAAGCTGGGCAGGGTTAAAACTGAATGCTTTAAATCAAAGCCACTTCAAGTGTTAAAGTGGTCCAGTCAAAGTTCAGACCTTAATCAGGTTGATAATCTGAGGTAAGACTTGAAAATTATGGTTTACAGGCACTGGATGGAAATGTCACAACTTTCAGACCGACAACCTGGTGTCAACTGCTTTCCATTTTAAAATGAGACATTCTTTAGTCTTAGACTGTCACTTTAAATACCTGAAAGCCACTAAGGAGTTTGTGATTAACCATTGTGAAAAAGTTAGAGGTGAGACAAATCTATCATTTTTCTGTATCAAATGACAATCTCCTATAAACTCAAAGAGTTACTGCGTAATCCCAATGATATGCCCACAACCGATATTTTGAGTCCCACTTGTATCTCATCTTTGCTCTACTGACCTGCTGGTAGTTCTCATCTTCTGGCTGGAAGCTCTTGTCAATAGGCTGGAATCTAAGGTTGATGTGGGGGAAATTGTGAAGCCAGTAAGTCCACCAGGGCGCAATGTAATCCACTCGAGTCAAAGACATCCCTGACCGGACTGGGAATTAAAAATAAATAAATAATAATAATAATAATAAAAAGTTGGGCTGCAGCCTGGATGATTAGCCTCTCTCTCAATCCTTGAAGCGGGCGGTCTGGTCTGCAGCCCCCGAGATCTTAATCAAGTCTCACATGAAACAAAGACAACGATATAATCATGCTCAGTTTAACCAGCAACTCCAGCCTAAAGAGAGGCGAATAAAGAAAAACATGGGCTAAAAAACAAATCCAGCTCAGGCGGCAGGAGTGACGTCAACTGAAGCCCGGGGAGGATTTTTTTTTTTTTAAATGTTCCTCTCAAAAGAATCCAGTCACTCTGCACTCATGTCTCCTTGTCCGAGGATCTTCACACACTATCCGACCGACAGCTGCTCCAAACAGCACTGTCAGCAACGGGAGCGCGCACCGATAGTGAGGGACAAGAAGCGACACGGGAGCGCGCTGACTTCAGTCTCTGCAAGAGGAGTTATTGACCTGATCTCTAGAAAATTACTATATATTAAACCCGCCGCTAAACGGTTATCAAGACTATCATGGATTTGCTTTGTGCCATTATACGGTCGCTTTATCTGTTTATGTGGATTTAGTAGCTACACTGCCATCTAGCGGTGAAATGAGATACTTACAAGGAGAGGCGCCTCCAGGAAGGTACGGCAAAGGAGGTCAGATGGGGTTTTGAAAGTTTCGTGGTGGTTCAGCAAAACCGATATAAAAGATGTTTTCAATTTCTTGTGATCTTGCTGAGCCAGAAGTAAATGATGGATTAAAAAATTAAAATCAACTCATTCATGTTGTTGGCTTTTCTTTTGGGGTAGATTCATAAAGACAGAAGTTGAGTAAATACTTGGTCAGGGCAGATCTGGTAAATTTTGGGGTGGTGCAGCATGATGACAGGAATCAAACCCATGATTTTCCAATGTTATTGTTTAGATACCAGCAAATGGCAGTTTATAAAAATCAAGTGTAGAAAAAGATTGAATGGATTTACTTATTTCTAAAGTTGTGTAATGTTTACAGATAAAAATAAGCTATTAAAACCAAATAACCAGACTAACTAGGCTTTTTACCAAAATGTTGAACAGAAATTTTGTTTTATATAAATTCTTAGTTTGTGCATCACCTCTGACTGACAACACGATACACATTTAATGCTTCAATATTTGTAAAGGTATCAAAACCCCATCAAGAGTCAATACCAACATGACAAAATATTTCCATCGCATTATCCCACAAGTTTAGTTCTTCTAAAAAGGCGCAAAAAAAGGGCCAGATTATCCCGTTTGATTGTATGGAACATTTATCCTAACGACACAACTGCCATGTGCCAGCTTGCTGGAAAAAGTGAACAGTGCTTTACATAAGCTGATTTGAAGAATCAAGCTGCAAAAACCTGTTTCACAAGTTTGCAATCTTCCACCTGCATGTATGTTCAGCAGTCAACTGCAGGTTGAGCAGACAGCCAAACCAATGCACCAGTTAATTACTCATCATCAGCCCATTTATGACCAGAAAAGTAGATTTAGCCTGGAATTTATCATTTACTTGAAACATAGGGGGTCTACTATGTATTTTTGGTTGAGTCTTTATCAAAATGTAAGAAACCTTAAAACTTAAATTCAGCAGCAGTAAGAAATGTATCATCTCAGACCATGGTGTATTTTGAGATAAATTTGTAAATACTGTGATTTTAGTTGAAGTCTAAGAACAATAAGGATGTCTTTTGCATTTACATCTTGCACCTTCTTTGAAGGAATTTAAATTTTAAATGCAAATATTTACTGTAAGTCTAACAAAAACACCAATAGTAAAATTTTGAAAATGTTTACTACTCAACACCTTAATCTTGTTAGCATGACTGGAATTATTTAACATAAAAGTATGGCAGATAAGTTTAAAAAACACACAAAGTAACTTTTTTTGTACATTTTTATTACAATTATCTGTACATCTTGGATTTACTTCAGCTCCTTGACAGCCAGACCTGGAAAAGAAAAAAAGGTTAGAAAATATTTAACTATTGATCATGTCAAGATGGCAGCTAATTTCTGCAATAGAAAACGAGATTTTGTTTTAATAAAATAAGGTTCTGCTAGGCCTTCTGATGAATATTTAACTGGGATTTCAAATAAGGATTAAAAAACATGACCCTATTAAAACCTGATTAATCCAACATATTGGTTAACACATGTGAATCTTTCATGTACTTTCTATCTTCAGGCAAGACCTTGGGTATAATTTGAATTCAATTGCAGACATCAAATCCCTTCAAGATGATGATTGAAAAACAATTTTTTAAAATGGAAATAAAAATTAAATGTTTAATTTGTATCTGTTGTAAGCACAGTAAGAACCTGCAAGAAACCTGTACTTTCACATTTACTTTTAATCCACATATTTTTGGACTCTTAAAACCCACTATTTAGTAGGTTGGTAAAAGTAAAGACTTCCAAAATCAAACTGTATAGAATCTTCCAGTCGTCTTAAATAAATCATGTTTTTGTACTAGTGGATGACAAAAACATTACAGCTCACTAAATATTTCATTTAGGGATTCCTTTGTAATTGAAAACATTGCATGCATAGCCACCATAGAGATGGCTGATTCTTGATGTGTGGCTCTGTTTAAAATTCAATACTAAAACCAACGTCAAAGTTTTGTCATATATGGAATGTAAATGTCAAAAGGATGACAATAATGAGAAAAAAACTATTTTTATGACAAAAATGGTATTCCTTAAAATAATTAATGTTAGTCCGAGAGGTTATTCAGATTTGCTTTTATTCTGAAAACTTTGGTTGTTTTGACTTTTAGCTGACTCAAATTACAGGGTTTCACAGATTAATATTATAACATGTCTACTGCACCAGTTACACCAATTGAATTTGTCACTAGTTTTACGACACAAGATAAAGCATTTTTAGTGAAAAAAACCAACAGACTAACTTGACTTAATCAGGTACAAATTGTGCTACACTTACTTTGGGTTATTTTCCTCATTATGTTTATGAAAAAACATAATGAGTTTTTCCATAAACTCAATGAATTATTGTTGGTGTTCTGAAACTCATTACTTAGTTGTGTATTAAGAGAATTTCTGAGCAAGCATGTTTATTTCTTGAATTGTTTCTCAACAAGCTGGTGGGGAAAAACATTTGACTGAACACGTCCTCTTTAAAGAAGTCAGTTCCATCTCCCAAAGGTCTCCACAAATATCTGACAAATAAATCACAACACTGCCAGAGTTCATCTTTTATTCTAACTGGGATTTCTTTGTGAAAAGACAAGGACTTGCTGCCAAATACCTTCATTATTACTGACCTGGTGGCAGGGACTGTTTGAGCTTCTCTGCCTTCTCCTTATCTGTGATGACCAATGTGTACAGGTATCTGCTGCAGCGCACCTTGAACTTCACGTTGTCCTTGTTCTTCTTGATCTTTACGGCTGAGCGGCACAAATGGAAATATTTTTCAATTAATCTTGCAGTTAAAGTTGCAAAAAAAAGGTCTTGTGAGCTTGATATTCCAGGGTTCAATTCATAATCCTTTACCAGTTCCATTAAATGCTACTAAAGGTGAAAAACCTGGAATGTTTCAGGAATAAAAACCTGGAAATTACTATTTGATAAACTGTAAAATGGAAAAAAATAATCTGTTTTGGCCCAAAAGCTTCATGAGTCAGCTATAAAAAGCTGAAAAAGAATTTCATTTTTCAGCATCACAAGAACAGTAATGTATACAAATAAGCAAAAGAATGCAAACTTGTGCAGCTAAGTGATTAACAGAATGGTGCTTCACCAATCATAACTTTCTCTCAGCACTTTTACATTAGAGCCACATTCAAACATGCATGTTTGAAGCCTCACCAAAAGGCAACATGAGGCTTTTACAGAACCATCAAAACCCCTGGTGAAGAAAATTAAACTTTCTTTAATAAGACATGTCTTTGGGATGCTGCAGAAACCCGCTTTGAGGCATTTTTAGTGACAGAATGACAAGGCAGCAGACCTGATGAAAAATAATGGATTAATTTCTTTCACTCGCTACCTTTTTTTTGGGTTGGAGTAAATATCTGTTCTGCCAGTCTCTTGATTCAATGAAGAAGCAGCACAAGTCATGAATGACATTTTTACAAATAAAACTAAAAGCAACAGCAACAGGGAACATTTTGACTTGACATTTAGCTTGCAATCCTTACATTATGACATGGAACTATTGCAGTGTTTTGTCATACAAAAACATAACAATAAGCTCCATCTACTGCATGTTGCTGGCAGTGTTAACTTACACTTAGCATCCTTCCTCCTGGCTGTCAGCAGGAAATCTTTGATTTCTTCGATTTTGCGAGGCTACAAACAAATGGTACAAAACAAATTAGCAACAACAAAACATCTGGAAGCACCGACTAGAACTGATTTGAGTTCATTTGTAAGTGGACCGGTGGAACTGAAGTTTCTGTTTACATCCAAAACCCAGCACTTGGTCCATCCTTTATTCTTGCAAGTTTGTGAAATGCATCACCGACACTTCAGCCTGTGATGTTTGGACTTCTTGCTGCGTTCAAATAGCATCTTTAACTGACGTTTCTAGCTTTGACCAGACCTCTAACTTGTAGCTACTAAATAAATATTATAATTAACATCAATACGAAGCGCTTAAATGCGCTAAAACGTGACTAAAATGCTGCACGGCCCAGTGGTGGATACAAGAGCTACGCCTTGCTAATGCTAACTTCCAATGCTAACGCCATAAACGCCTAAGCAATTTACTCACCAAACCGAAATGTAAGCATACAAAGAACCCACAGGTAACAAAATATACCTAACAACCTTATAAGCAATGCTATTTATGCGTTTAAATAGGATAAAAATCCTCACCATGTTGCCGTGTGAGCGGACTGAAGCCTGTGGAAAGATAAATCCAACAATCAGATTACAGAGAAAAATAGCCTTAAAAATAAAATGTGTACACCACGATTATAATAAAAAGCTACATAATTCAATTCCGTAAGTTAGAAATGTGAGGGTATGCTTGAAAAAGAGGATGGATGAAGATTTATTCAGTAAATTTGTCCGTGTGTGAACGTAAAACTCACTCAGTCAGCCAGTGAGGGGACGAGAAGGGGCGGGACTTCCGGTTCAAAAACATTTTATATCTCCGTACGGCAAGCGCCAGATACCAAAACTATTCAAAAGCGAACTAACAATTTCACTGTATCGCTTCTGTTAATAAAACGCACAGACGGTGTTTTATTTTTACTCAAGCTGAATACCACGGCACAACAAACTACAGCATTCCTGTTGAGCACTTTATTTATTTATTTACTAAAAAAATTAAAGTGACAATTTGTGTTTTCTTGGTCCAGAAGCATGAAAAAGACGAAAATAGAGCTCAAAACCCTTTCTATCAATAAGTTTAAAACGGAAATGAGAGATTAATTAACATAAGTTTCTGTTTTGTGACAGATTGTTACTATGCAAGAACGAAAGCACCTTTTCTGGCTACACTGATGACTAAAATTGGGTAACATTGTTTTAAAATATCACCCTAAAGAGTTTATATTTTTCAATGATTAAACTAGTGCAATTCCGTTTATAGATTTTTTAGCAAGACACTCCTCATACAGCAATCATCTGTAAATTTAAGCAGATTCCTGTATATGTAAAGAATATAGTTCATAAGGTTATTATAAGAAGGGTAGTGTTTCTTTATTCTCCATTCCATCCATTACTTTTTAATTCTTTGAACAGAAATATAGGAAAGAGCCTAGCAATAGTACTTCAATTACATTGAAATTTAAATATGCTTCATTAATCTCAAAGATAAATTGATAGATAAAAATAAACTAAAGCAGAATTGTGAGGTGTAACGCATGTGGTTCTTCTTTTCAAATATGTTCATTTTTTTCATAAATTAACATCTGAAAAAAAAACATCCATTTGTTTTAACTGGCCTTTATACTGTGAAAAAATCCAGCACACCAGAGTGTCTTCAGAATTAAGTCATGCTGGTAAATGGAGTCCATCTATGCTCTTATGTGTAATTTAATCTCAACAACAAAGCAGCTCCAGAAGTTCATTCAAGAACAAACAGCATCATAAAGTCAAAACACAGCGAGCAAGTCAGCAAAGTTAGCAAATTTATAGAATACATTCCATGCTGTCAATATTTAACTAGTAAAAAAAAGTCACTTGTAAAACTTTAAGTGCGTCTCATGATTCAACCGTTTGTTTTATCAATAGTCTGATTTATCCGTCTCACACATCAAATGTGAAGGCATTCTGGCCCACTTTTCTCACCACTTTGTTTGATTCCATTTAACTTTGCAGACATTTGTTTCCATGCTGATGTGGACTTACTGATCAATTTAAAAAATATTGTGCTGTTAGTTAGTTAAAACTTGATTTCACCAGGCAAAACATTAGGAGCAATTTCTCATTTAGAAGATGTTGATGACGAGGCAGTCAGGGCCAACCTTCAGTTGCCAGACATATAGCCTCTCCTTTGACTCTTTAATGTCTTCAAACACAGAAACATTTTGTTAAAAATGCCACTGCGTTAGTTGATTTTTTTCTCTTCTAGTTTCTATAGAAACAGCAAGGATGTACACTAGTTTTGTCCCCTCACAGCTTTTTCTCTCTCTTTAATAAAAATGGAAATTGCTGTATAGTTCAATTTGAAATAGTTTGGAACTTGATAAATATCAAATCATTTATATATTTTACACATGTAAAATCCAAAAAAGTGACATAGGATGTATTTTCTTTTAATAGGTGTTAAAATAGTCTTTCCAGACTAATGTTGCAGCACAACAGCACTAAAGTTTGCAGTGAAATCACCATCAAGATTAAAAAATGATCGAATGTGTACATGAAAGTTTTTTCTGCGATTTATAATTTGAATTGTATTTTTTAAGATAAAGATGAACAGCAAATCAGAAAGAGAGAGAGAGAGAGAGAGAAAATCCAACATATACCTCCTACACTGAGCACATTATCACAGTCTTGTTGACTTATGAGTTCAATTACACCTTCCGGTCCAAATAGATAAATCTAAATGCTGCTCCAGTAAAAAGCCTTTGGGTATATACATTTTCACTCTAAAGGTACTCTCATTTATTATCTCCAAAAACTGAAAGGAAAAAGTACATTTCTCTAATAGTATCTTGTAGTTAATGAGCCAGTTTTTCGATATTGTCTGGTAAGTTCAGTGGAGCTAAATGTATTATATTGTGTCGGGTTTAGGGGGATGTTTGGCTTTGTAATTTTGTGCACATAGATTTTGTTTTAGAGGATTTTTGTGACTCAGAAGATAGCAATATAATAAAGGGACCCATTGCTGGTTTTCCTTGTTCCGTTTTTCTTCTCAGTTAGTTTTTTATGACGGTTAAAACTCTCAGTACATGGAATTAGAGAAACATGTCTGATACCATTTAGGCCCAGTTAGACTCTTCCCAGGTGTTCTAATTAATAGATACTTAGTGCCTGTCTGTCGGTGCTCACAGACCAAACCTCTCTGTTCTCGTCCTCCTGCACATGTTTTGCTCAAGATTTTAAAATTTCACAAGTTTCGTGTCAATCAAAGTTGAAGATGAGGCAACTCTTTCAGATTCACTTTGTGCTGTGTGAATCTCAACTACCTTACAACATATGAGTATAGAAAGCTTCTTTTCATGTCAGTCTCATAACTTGCCAGTTAAATGAATGTGGAGAATGAAGTAGATGGACAGATGGATCAACATTGTAGGAATCTTATTAACTGAGGATTAAGAGAAAAAGTTTTGAGAACTGTAAAGGGAAGGAATGCCTCTGAGGTGGATCAATGCCACATCATAAGCTCTTTTCTGTAGGAATTAAAGGGAAACAGGGGCTATGCTTGGTGTAGAGGCAGAGCAAGAGTCGCATATGCAGAGGCTTGTCCTCAATGCAGCTGTCCTGTGTTTGATTCCCAACTATGAATACATACAAAGTTTTAATAGTATAAATAGTATAAATTGTATATATGGTGCTGTCTGGCGACCTGTCCTGGGTGTACCCCGCCCCTCGTCCATTGACTGCTGGAGATTGGCTTCAGCTGGAAAGATGAATGATATTCAGTGTATATTTTCAATTATAAAGTATGCATAGTGATCAGACAATTTTTTTTACAGAATATGATTAAAAATAACACTTACACTATTTATTTATGAACATCTGCATGTTTCCATTATTTCCTTCTATTGGGACTTGCGTTATGCGCCTTTGCTGAAGCCCAGCCTGGCCTGAAATGTGTTCGTTTTGTTGCAGTTCTTATTTTCCTCCAGTAGAGGGCAGCAAAATGCCGCAAATTTGGCCGCTCATTCTCACTTGCAACGTTGGGAGACGCTGTGTGCAAAGGAATCAGAGCGATCGGTGTCATTATCCGTTGTGAAAACAGGGTGTTCGCGGAGCTGATTCCTTTTTTTGGGTGCCCACAGGAATGCCTTGGATTTTGCATTTTGTCATAAATATCAATAACCATCATACAATTTAGCACCAGACTCAGTCAAAGTCACTCAGACAAGTAAAGATTCACAAAGGAATGTACATTTCTTCCATTTTATTTGAAATTCCCTACTAAAGTAAACTTTCTGTTGCCTGCTAACGTGTAATTTCACATTACACTCTCACCTCTGAAGAGAGCTGGATTCAATGAGCGCAGCCCCAGGCAGCGTTGATTCATTTATGCAGCTTCAGACTGTTGGTAAATTCATACAGCCCCAAAATCTCATTTGAGCTCTTCTGTTTTTTTGGGGGGACACACCTGGTGTTAAAATAGTTCCCTGAAACCATGATTCCCTTTTTTGTGTGAAAGAGGTAATTGGAATAAAAATGCGTCGCCTCGGGCTGAAGGATGATCGTACTTTGTAGTTGTGCTTGGGCTTATTAAAAAGGCATACAGGGAACAAAAATCATGTTAACTAGGGGATCCTTTTTGAGCTTTAGTGGACGCATGAAGTGAAGTTGACGGAATGTCAGTAGCTTCCCTACAGAAGTTGCAGGTAATGATACACGTCATTTCTGCCTCTAGGCCTGTAAAGGTGCTAACAGCCACAGCCCCTATCTGAGATCTAGTGATTCATTCAGGAGGTGGCCCAATGATTAATCATCATTTTATCAGTGAGAATATCTTACCTTTCCATCTTTATTTTTTTAAATCCACATTTAACAACAATTAACAGAAATAGAGAATATGAGTTGGTGATTTTTTTTCATTTAAGGAATATAGAAAAGTTGTTGCTCACTGCAGAAAACCTCTTACTGTGATAATGAGCAATAAAATTAATGTGAGATTTGTGTAATTGAAGCCATGTCTAAGTTTCATTAGAAAAGCAATAGGTACTTCAAAATCCTCTCCGCTGCGTCACGGACCCTTATCTCTCCCTGGTTATTGAGCAGATTGATCAGTCAAATATTGATTCCTTTTTCAGCTGCCTTATCAGAGGCAAACCTCAAGTACATGTGTGGATGAGGGGAGATTATTAGAAAGACTGCAAGTTCACGCTGACTGAATGTCAATTGCGAACGTACTCGGATTTGTCAGTGTGGCCAAGCAAACTGTTGAGGAAATGTACTGTGAGGTTCCCGATTGGCACATTCAAAGACTTGTGCAGAGCCGCAAACGGCTTGTCTGAGAAATCAGAGGTGTTTTTTGTCACAACTCCCCCACTGGTCAGACCTGCTCAATCAGAAAACAAGGACACTGAAGGGAGGAAAAACTGAGGAGAAAGATGAGCTTCCAACACATGAAAATGTTGCCTTTAAAACATTCCACCTGTGTGGCAGAGATTTGTGGCGTAACTGTGAATAGCAATTGTCAGGCTTTCAGCAATTTTCCATTGTGCTTTTGTTGTCTGACATGCTACTGCCAACAAAAACTCAATGCATTTCCTTGGCATACAAATGACAATAAATGTCTATCTTTCTATTTATCTAATTACCTCTAATGGACCGCATTCAGGAGGATTTCAGCTCGGAAAGATGAGGAGAAATTGCTACGGGAGAGTCAAGCCAACTTATTCTGAGCAGGGCTTATGCTTACTCTCTTTTACGCGTCACTTTTGTCTCTTTTACAAAGCACTTTCAAGCTGCTTCTGCTCCAGAAAGGGATATGTTAGCAGCCACCATGCGTATACGTTTAGTGCAGCAGCAGCACACACATAAATATGTCTCATGCAAAAAATGAAGACAATTTTGTATTAAAATAATGAAAAGTGAAAATGAAAGTAATGGAATATAATTGAATTTAAAATTGCTTGAATCAGTCCCTGCTCTAAATAAAGATGTCTACCTGATATTCCCCAAACCAAGATTGCGCTGAGTGCTGTTTGCTGCAGGGTGGATGCTCAGTACTCATTAAAGCTCCAGACACTATGACACCTGTTCTACTCTGACCATGCTGTCATTTGTTCTACTTGTTGTCCCCAGGTGTTTCTTTCACCTTTCCCACCAATCTCTGCTTAAAGGCTTTCTGGACAGAACCATCCATCCCGTATTCTGACTTTGTGACAGTTAATCTCTGTGCCGTAGAATGAAGATCTACTGAAGGCTTCGGAGAAGCAACAGAAGATTTCATAAGAGACAAAAAGCTAAGGAAGAACAAAAGAAAGACTTTCTGGAGTACAGGAAAGACGACTTTATGGATGTACTTTTTTTTTTTTAGTGCGTCTTAGTAATGCGATTAATGAAAACCCCTCATTTTGAGATGCTGCTACAAAACGAGGCAGAAAATGAATACAAACATTTAAAATTTAATTTAGTATTTCTAAAACCAAATAACCCTGTCACTGCAGAAGTAATATTTTATCAATTTACTCTTCTATAAGGAAGCAAGAAGGGTGAGAAGAAAACAAAAAATAAACAATAAAATACCCCCAAAAAGGAAGCTGACTTTTATATCCCTAGATTCCTTTGTTTTTTAAGTTTCTTAAAGTTTATACATTTTTTGTAAAAAAGTTCAGTTTTTGTTAATTAAAAAAATAAACCATGCCAAATAAATAAAAAATTATTCAAATATCACCTCTCAAAATAGGAACTTGAATCGGTTAACAATTAGCATATCATATTATGTATATATAAGGCAGCATTTATTGCAGTAGGAAAAAAATGGTACTAATTTTGCAATCAATTTTGGTGCATTAATAACAATCTGGTCCATCTCTTACTTAGAGTATCACTTCCATTAGGGAGTTCAGTTCTTATTTAAGTCTGTCTCTCCACAGTAAATCATTCTAGTTCATCATGTCCTCTGGACCACGTCATAGTTCTGTCCTCACTTGTCATTTGGGTCCTGCATAGTCAGCAGTTTCCACCTGCTCTTTTACAATCAGCAAGTACTTCCCATCACACACAGACAAGTGTGTATTCCATACTAGGACTGTGCATTGACTTCCACTCACTTTAGTAACTGCATTTATACCAAACCTAGACATGTTCCATAACTGTATCCTTTACTGATTTATTCCTATCCCTAATATTAACCAAAACCTATTTCACACCATACCTCTGGATCTAACTCCTAGCCATAAACAAGGTGTTCCATCGTATTATGATTGGATTTTGGTCCATAAACATTAGTAAATATGCCAGTAATGGGTCCTAAATAGGATAACTATTCAGAGGACATTGTGTTGACTTCTATTCATTTTAGAAACTCCATTTATGTCTGAGCCTGGGCTTTGGGCCCCATAAGGAGCAGTGTGTCGTCACAAAGTAGAGTTTGTTAGAAAAAGGGGCCTTACAAGGTGGGAAATGTTAAAACACACACACACACATATTCACCTGGCAGCAAGCAGTGGCAATGCCAGCATGTCTGCTGTCTCTCATCCCCTCTACCTTATTGCTCTTGCCCGAACTACTCGGCACACACAGTGTAAGCCTTGGCCAGCAGCAGGTCCTGATAAGCCAGTTATTATTTCCTGGCCTCTGTTGGCTCAGCGTTGTCCATGTGCATGTATTCATCTCTTCATACAAATTCAACCCACAGGTAGAGTCATTAAGATCGTAATTCCACCTAATTGGAAACTGATTTTACATTTGCAACCTAAAAACAATTGTTCAGCTTTTCTTTGGATGTGTGGTTGTGCGAAGTGCTAATTAGTAGTCAGTGTTTCACCTACCTTAGATAGAAATTAAGTAACGTATTAGCTTGAAGAAACTTCAAGCTTTTTTTGGTGAGGGGGATCACCCAAGTAAATCCATCCATCCATCCATTTTCTTTACACCCTTTTCCCTTAGTGGGGTCGGGAGGTGACCCAAGTAAATGATGAGAAACAAATTATAAGATATGGAAAAAAAAGTGTAAAAAAAATCGCCAATTCTCTGTTGGTCATCTATGCTCTTCACTTATAGCTTGAGATATTTAGGGCACAGTATTGCTCATAACACTGAGCACACAGAGAACGTGCTCAGTGTTTTGCCAACTGCCATAAATGTAAAAGCTAATGGTGGAGCATATCTTACGATTTTGAAGTTGCTGGCAGACCACAGCCAGCAGATTATCAGCTTAATTCTCATTATGGTCCGCCATGAATGTTGTTTTTCTTGCCCATATCAGAATACATTGATACCTGAACGTATCAATAATGTTCAGGTCGGATGAAAGTGACCAAGTCGTTCAAATTCAGGTCACATTTGAAAAATTCAGATATTGGATATCCACAAATGCGTTATTTTTAATATTTATTATGGTTTATGTTCTACCTTTAGGGAGAGATGAAGATGCTTATTTAAAAAAAACTTGCAGAGATGTTTTTTGTTGGTTTCTGTCTTATTCTTCACTCATTGCTTTGCTATAAATTCATCACTCGATATTCTTAAATCAAACTGCAGTCTAAAAACAAGACAGAATTTGTCATTAAAAAGTTATCATTTATCTCTCAGATATTTCAGATGAACTGATTGGACACCAAAGACACCAATAGCTAAAAAAGTGCATTTTTAAAAATAAAATTATTCTCTAACTCATCCATTTTAAGTAGATATACTGTAAACCTTCCACTTTGAACAGAAGTTCACAATCAGGAGCTATTCGAGATCAAAGTTTATTTGATTTAATAACTTTCAAATGTCAAATAAGCTTTGAGTAAGCCTGAATTATTAAATGGATAAGGGGATTAGAGCTGGATTATCTAATTATAGTACATAACTTTAATCTAAACATAAATGTTACCACATTGAAGCTAATGTTAACCTATAACTTTAATCTTATTGTGGGGATTCAGAAACATTTGGCTCATTTCAACAAAGTTAGAACAGTTGAATTGTATGGCTGAAAAATGGATATAGGTAAAATAGAAAGGTGGCCACTCTGAGGAAAAACAAAAAAACAAACAAAACAAAACAAACAAAAAAAACTCCCCCAAAACAATAGTACCCAGTTCAGGGCGCTCATGCTGCTGGGCCTGGTCTGGAGCAGTAAAAATCAAAGCTGATTATCTAGGCTAATACATCTCAAGTAGTTATATTTTTCAGCAGACTTTATGACAGTGTGCTGATTATTTCCTGTAGGAGTTTAATCCATCCATCCATCCATCCATCCATTTTCTTACACCCTTTATCCCTTAATGGGGTCGGGAGGTGCTGGTGCCTATCTCCTAGGAGTTTAATAAAAAGGAATATTCAACTAAAACTTCCTTGGCAACCACTAAATGATAAATAAAATATTCTATTGTCATGAACTGTTAGACAATACAACTGTGATTATGTTGTCAGAATAAGAACAACCACTCAGGACTAGAAAGAAGATTTTAAGGAGTTTGTTTATTGTCAAGCTGTTCGGACTGTACATGGCTGGGATGTGTGTGGTTTCACTGCAACTTGCTAAGTGGAAAAAAAATAATGTTTGTACACATACATTTAAAACAACACATTGTAGAATTGTTTCATTCTTTTTAATTGTTCCACGTTTTTCTTTCTTTTTTCCAGGGGACAGTCAAATAGGACCGATTCTATTAGGCTAATAAGAAATGTCCCATGTCTGCATTATGTCTATATCTTACTCACTGCTTTTATTACCACTGGCTCATTAGCTCTTCTAATGGATGTACCTTCCAGCTGTTCTTTGCTACTGGTAATTAGATGATGATCTGTGCCCCAAAAAATATTAATGTGAATTCTGAGGGCAATGGGAGTTATTACAGAATGAGATAAGGCCATCTTCAAACACCCCGATTAAAGTATAAAATAGCTAGAGGGCACTTTAAGAAGATGGGGCTCAAAATCTCTGTTCAAATGCCAAAATCACTTCAGCAGCACAGTACCTTTTGTGCCTCCATTACTGTTGCATTTCTACTGCTATATGATGGTATTTTGAAATCTCTCACTTTCCACCTACTCCTGTTGCATCTCTGAATATTCATCGAGTCTCTCCGCCGCCATATTGATATAGTGAGTTGAGATATTTATAATCTCCAAATGGGTCTATTTATCCTTTCTGCAACTGTGCTGCACTGACTGTGGGCATGTAAACACTTTTTTTTTGGTGAAACGTCTGAGAAAGGGAGTCAAAGAATATACCACTACGGTAATTTCTGACACCTTCACATGTGCATATTTCTTGCATTTATAACCAGCCTTGTTATAAAGTACAAAGAAATCACTGTTTCTTTTTTCATGTTTCTTGTATTATACTGTAAGTACATAGCACCTGTAAGATATTACATAATTTTCTCCACCAATCCAGATAAGGTGCAAACCCCATGTGTTAATATCGCCATCTGTACCAGAGATAATTCATTAGAAAAAAAACCTCAGATATATTTATATCCTATAATATTTTGATGTGCTCTCCCTGCATGAAACAGTCACCATGTTGATTTAATTAATCTCTCCCACTAAGCACTTCAGTAAGTAATATTTCTCTTCTTGCTAGTTATTAAACACTAACTGATATTCATACCCATTGAAAATGTTTATATTTTGTCACATTACAATGTTGAGATTTTATGTAGTAAATATTTCAAAAGGGTATTTTGCATCAAACCCACTCCAGTAGAATTTAACTGGAGGGCAATTGGGACAGTAAATTGGCCTTTTATTTATTATAAATACATAAGCAAACATTTAGCTTTCAAATAAAAATACCCATGTTATGTGTCAATACAAAAAATAAAACATATAATAATGACATAAATGTTGAATAAAATAGTTGCGAAAAATAAAATAAAACGGTTGCAAAAAACTAAATCCAATGTTTCCAAACTCTGAAGTTTGTTTCTTAAATGAAAAAGCTATGTACTCAAGCAATAGTAGCAATATGTATTACTAAAACAACAGTAACATGTACAATGCAGTAAAACTAGTCCTACAAATATTTTTGTAGGACTAGTTTTTACTCAACTAAATGTAACCAGTACCAACCATCTCCAAACACAGATAGCAACAAAATGAGGAGCCTGTTTCATCTGCTGTCTATGGCTTGTAGTAAAGTGCAATACATTTTTATGGCTTTCATTCAGCAATCTTCTTTTTTTCCACTCATTTAAAAATCCCACATTGGTAAAGTGAATGGCAAATAATTGTCCTGTGAAGAATTTTACCCATCTGACCTGTCATTCCCTGCAACTCTTCCAGAGTTACCACCTGGGATGCTTCTTCTTGCTCTCCTTGTCTTGCCTATATCTTCAAATTCTGATAAATTACCATTTACTTAGAAGTCATCGAATAAAAACGCCGTACCAAAAACCGAAGGCAGGATCTGTCTACAGAAACACATTCTACAGTCAAATATGAGGCCATCTTTCCAACAACTGAAGCTACGTCCAAACAATGACGCCAAACACAGCAGCTAATCTACATACAGCACAATAGCCAAAAAAAGAGAAATGAATCAAGCTGTTTTAACTGGCCATTCAAAATCCAAAAATGATTGAAATATTGTGGGGGGCAATTGAGTGAGCTCTGCAGAAGCAGATGACTGCAACATTCAATGAACAATAATAAGATCAGAGGACAAAATTCCAATGATTCAATTCATCCATCTATTGTATTGTCCCACAAACAAGTCAATCCCGATATACAAATAATGAAGTTAACTGAATAAATCACCTGATTGAGCAAACTAAAGATTTTAGTATAACCTTTTCTTCAAAAAAAAAAAAATCTCATCATTTCAGGTCACCACCACAGAAAAAAAAATAAAAATTTTATTCAGCTCCTTAAAAACTGTGCTCTGAAATCTAGTTTTGTGCACCTGGAGATCACAAATTTTTAGTCGCCGAATTCCACGAAGGTCATGGACACATTAAAACCTTTCGCAGGACCTTCTTTAAAGTGCAAAACAGCGATAACAATAATTTTGTCCCGGAGAGGAGTGGAGCTGTATAAAAATAGCTGCTCGGGTAGAGATCAAAGAGAATATTAATGAAAAGAAATATTAAGGGTCTCTGAGGGAAAATTAGGTCATTTCGTACCAACATGTTTTATGGAATCTGATAAGAAAAAGCAGCCCCCAAATTTTGCTTTCAATTTTTCAGTGCTTTAGTTCCAAAAAAAAGGAAAATAATTACTAATGTCTTCTTGATGTTTAAGTTCACAGAAAACCAAATTTATTATGGCAGTGATGCTGAGAAATCGTTTTATCCATCAAGGGAAGGTATTTCCTTTTCAAGAACTTAAATATTCTAACAAGACTGTTCTTAAACATGAGCATTACGCTCTGCCTCTCTGGCTCATACAGACTAGTTTGAATTGATGGTTGGAGCTGCAGCCTGTGCCTCTGATTAGTCCAGGCATGAGACCCTGATTGGACATCATTTGTCAGTCGGTGGCAAAGAAGCCAGTAAATGATTCGCTGACACCCTTTCAGTGCTACACAGTGGTTATGAATTTAGAAGAAATTGAACAAAATCGTTTTCTCACATGTTAATCAAACTTATTTGTACAGTATATTCAACCAACTTTTCTGCTAACTTTTCTTTTTGTGCAACACTTTTTGTTTTTATATTTTGATTTGATTTTATATGCATGCACATAGATTTTAGGTTGGGCTGGACAGTGGCACATTTAGCAGCCTGACAGACCTGGGTGTGAATCCCTGCCCGGCGTCTTTATACATGGATTTTAGATGTTCTTCCTGAGCATGCATGAGTTCTTTCCAGGTAGCACAATTTCAGACATTTGGGTCTTAATGTTATTGTTAGCCAGTTTTATATGGAAAAAAAGCTTCCATGCTTCCATGAATGCTGTTAGTCATCTTGAAAGCTTGACCATCTTAATGGCAATAGTTGAAGAGGCTCTTTGTACCAGTGGCCCCTGAAGTTCAGAAACCCACTGGGTATCTTGAAATAGTTTGTGTAAGATCAATGTCAATATACTTGGAAAACATACATATTTATGCTTTACCATCATAAAGATACAAGTAGATAAAAACAGTACATTGACGAATAATGTGGTTTGTTTAGTTTCTACACTTGTTTGCCTGACTACTGGCTTTTACACTCAGCCTGTAGACAAGGTCACAAGTCTCTTCCACTGTTAAGTTGTGTATTGAAAATATGCTTTTTTTAAATTATTATTATTATTGTGTGCATGGGCCAAATATAGGGTTATATTTGACTCTGGAATATATTGATTTACCTAAGAGTTTAAAGTAAACTAAATAGCTATAAGGTTCCCTGATCCTACAAACTTCAGTAAATTTAAAATATAACTCATATTTCAGAGATGACAATCTTAACAGAGAAAACATTAGTAGCATAAAAAGGAAACTTTAGATTGAAGCATAGTTACTAAAAAAGAGACAAAAAAGATACATTTACATTAACCCATCCTCCACTATTGCTGATGGTTGATGTGAGAGATCGTTTCCACTGTAGAATATTCTTTCTTGCCGCTAAATGATGGACTTAATTTTTGGGTTGATCTGGCTGTAGAATCCCAGTAATAATTACTTCATGAAAGTAATTGCTCTTCTTGTTCTAAATTTCCATTGCGATAGCACACAGAGCACAATTTAGATCAGGAAACAGTGAGCAGCTGTTTATCAATTAATTATTTGCATTAATTTAGCAGTAATTGACAGCTGTTGTCCTTCTTATATTCTATGGAAGCAGAAAGGTTGCACATGGCTTTTCTACTGACTGCAGTGGGATGTCTGGAAGCCCTTTTCCCCTGAGTAGCTGTGTAGCACAAATAGAACAACAACTTATCATGGTGCAAAAGTAACTAAAAAAAGGTTGGACAGATGCTATAAAACTGTTTATGCCATTCACCCACACCCTTTGAGCCGAACTTACTCTTTAAAGGCACTGGGGCAAGCCTGCTGGATGAATTATGGATGATCTTACTGGGCCATAAAGCTGGTAGACCTGTGTAGCATTGCTAACTCCATAAAAATTCACTTCCTGAACTAATTCCAGATTGTCCTTCGTAAGCCAAATGTAAGGCCACAGTCTTCATAGGGTGTTGAAGTCGGGTTTAAAAAGTCTTTTTGGAGTCTTGCTATCACATGTTTGCTTTCATCCTCATTCCCAATGTGTTTACAAAAGATTCTCTGTAAAAGTCAACAGGATTAAAACCTGTGCAAGGTGCAGGAGAAGCTGTGTAACATGTCAGAGGATATTTGTTTGCCTCCATCCCTTAACAATGTCATATGAAATACTTTAAGGTGATGCAAAGTGAGTTGTTTAATTTCTTTGCAAAAACCGGCAATGCTAGTTGAACTGTTCATCTCAATAGCCAGAACCCTTACTTGTTCTTTTTCAATGCATACTCAGGACCTGCTCTCTGTAGTTTGCCTTGTCACCCTTTGAGATGCATCAAATCACTGTGTTGATACTTTCACTGAAATTCTTTGACTGCCTTAAGCTCACAGTTTATTTTTCATTCTTATTTTATTGTTCATTTTAAGCATGAAATTGAACAAAATGGTGGCATATGCTATAAAAACCTGCTGCAAGTTTCAAGTAGCGTCATGACTTTTGGTTCCTCCGACATTTTGCACTTTATGCCAATATCATTTTGTGGCTGTGTCACAACGAGTGACATAAGTATGAAGTAAATAAACTTTTAAGTGGTGAAAACAATGACCCTCCTCAACCTGTTGAGAAAGAAACAGTAACATGGTGCATTACAAGTGAAAGGAGAGTGGGCGCTACGGTGAATCCAGTGATTTTCATGGTGATTAAAAAGCCATTAGTGGAATGACTCTCTCAGGAAATTCACAAGATTCTCATTCAACACCCAGTTTGGAACCAGGAGACACTGAAGGGGAAAAAAAAGATATAAAAAAATGACTGTTATCAGATGAAGATATTATAACAAATTGCCCAAGCGGGGATGCTCTCCCACAATCTCCTGCCTATGAACTTAATCACTATCATTTGGAAAGATAGGCTTTCATTTCTCCTGGCATATTCACGTCAAATAATGGGATCCTTACAAGTGCTTCATTTTTTTGACAGGGAATTTAAAGGATTAAAAATCACTAATTAAGTCATATGTCATCTGTCAGCGTCTACGACTGTGGCGTTAAACAAATATGATGGAGAAAAGCAGCTGGTGAAGAATTTCCAAGAGGGCAAATGACCATTTTTTTATAAGCATATTTTTAAGAAAAAAAAAAAAAAGAATTCTCACTGTGCAGAAACTATTACCAAACTCGGGGATCCCATTATTTTGGTGATATTGAGGAGAGCTCACTGAGCTGCACACACAGTCTGATTTTCTAATGTATATTTGTACTCTACATTGACCACAAACTCAGCTTCCATTTTAAATTATAATCATGATGTAAATCTATTTCCTTTCATGGCTTATTGGCTCCCATCATTCATTCCATACTCCATTATTTTAAAGAAGATTGCCTCTTTGTATTTGATGATAGGACCTCACTACCAGCCGATTTCTCCACCAGATTCAACAAAGGAATGTGAAGTTAGCCTGCAAAGATCAAGAGATTTTAGCAGTTTATTTCTTTGACTACAAACACTGCTGCTTGAACAACTGACAAAATCTTTTCTTTAATTGGTTTCTCTGTTTTGAATGACTTTTACAATGGTGTTCAAATTAACCAACGGACTTTGAACATTGCATGGCAATGCTGTGCCGCATGGATTCAAACTTTGCATTGCAGTAATAATCAAGGTTCTGTTTAGAACTAAATGGCTGCTGCTAAAACAAACTTTTATTGACAAACTTACAAGAACCATCTATGTAAGAACTTTTTTCTTTGTCTTATCTAACCAGACAACCATCTTCCACGTGGCAAGTCCTTGACATCATGTGTTTTATCGGCTGTTGAGGTGACCTTAATAACAGAAGTTGCACTTCTAATTTTCAGACAGCGATCTGAAAATTAGAAAATAAAAGGACTTGGTCACCTACTGTAACCTTAGATCCTGTTTTCATGTTGTGCATATACCACTTCCATGATAATTTACGTTGTGATCATTTATTCTTATTCATGTCATCAAGAACAGCAACCGAAGCATCTGTAAGAAAGCACAATGTAGAACAGAGATAAACACAGCTATGTTGTCCAGCTGAAAAAGCAAGACGTCTTCCTCTAATCTTGTGCTGCATGGCCGAACCTTTGTCACTGTCAAAGCATATTTTCAAAAATGAACTTTTTTTCCTCCCTTTACAAATGCCACTTTTCCCCAAACAGCGAGTGACTTTTGTGAGCTGTCAGAGGTTTCCAGCTGGAGGAACTGTGAGAAATGAAGTTCCTTAATGATTTATATAATGTATTTTTGCCACACTTATGTGACTGAACTGCTCTGAACATAAATTATACTTGATGGTCAGATCAGCTGTGAGGACATATGCAGCTGTTGCCTCTTGTCTTGCAGGAGCGTGTCGAATATGATGCAGGGAAACTTACAACACTTGTGTTCTACTGCAACGTACTATGACAATTTCAATGGACTTATCATGACTTTTACAGTATATAAATAAAACCAATATTAACTTCAACCAGTGCTTCACAAGCCTGGTCTGGAGGGCACAATGTCCTGCTATCCTGACATTTGGCTGCATTAGCTAAGCCATAGTTTTAGTTCAGTTCAATTTGATTCAATTCAGGTCAATTCAATTCAAATCAAATCAATAACTTCACTTAAATGGTAAATTAGGTACATTAATGTAGCACAAAAATAAACACAATCACTGAAAACATAACAATTAATTTGCCCAAAAACATAAAAGCAAAGAACAAACACACAATTGCCATGTACTGAATCAGTAATTTCATTATCTGAATATATAAATATACAAAACTGGAAACAAAAAAAAACAAAACTCACTAGTTCTTGTGAAAATGTAATCAGACACGCAACTCGCGCTTGCCAGTTCTTCTACATCTCATTAAATAGGAAAATTTGTCGTTTAACTTTAATTCCTTGGTTTCTCTGGGGAAAGTTGAAGATGAAACAAACATTCAACACAGCATTACCGCCCCACCATCAAAGCGTGAGATTTCATATAAGGGTCACATTTTGGCTGTGGTGCAATTAGTTGTCTTAACATTGCTGAAAGTTATATCAAATCTGGGGTTGAAAGTATCACCCAGCGGCTGGTTGATGTGAAGACCTCCATGAAAAAAAAAGACCCATGGTCATATGCTGATGTAAAATGCTAATAATAAAACGGCACCCTCAGCGACTTTAGAGAAGCAACTATTGCTCCTCATCAGTCTGGGAAGGATAATAGGGCAATTTTCCAACAATATGAAGGCCGTTATTATGTAAAGAGAAATAAATATTAAAAATGTAGGAAAACATTTAAAACAGTTGCCAGGCATGGATGTTCCAGAAAATTCACCCCGAAGGTCAGAGCATGAAGTTTTCAGAGAAGCTACAAATAATTCAAGAGCTTCATCCGGGGCCTGGTCAAAGGTTAAAGTTCATGACAGGGCAATAAGATAGGTTTAATAAACATGACTTGTGTGAAAATGTTGAAGAAGAAAGTTCTTTCTCTCCAAAAACAATACATCAGTATGACTTGGGTTTCATCTGAATGAACTACGACAATTCAATTTAGTTAAATTACACGGCACCAATTCACAAGAACTAAACACATTTTACAAGACAAACAGATACAATTTAACTACATCAATCCAACAAAAACGGTTCAATTTGAATACATTCTAATTTGAACTTAATGCATTTAACAGATGAAACCAAAGCAAAAATATTGACCATATTATGTCCACTAGCATGCTCAGGTTAAAAAAAAAAAATCCAAAACTTCCTGTCAGCACAAATACTGGTTGTCAAAAGCATGGTTGCGGAAAGATGACGATTTGGACTTGTATTGGATCCACAGCACCTGAACTTCAGTAACTGAGTCGAGTATGAATTCTTCTGTATAGTAAAGTATTATAGAGTCAATTGTAAAACCACTGAGAGCTGTAGAGCAAGTTAAATTATGACAGCAATAAAGTAGAAGAGAAAAGTGGGCCACAGTTTCCATATTGTTGTGGAGGAGAGAGATAAAGTCACACAGAAATGGTAAGTGAGGATTATTGGTATTAAAGGTGATGCTATTAGCTCTTGAAACATGGTTTGCACTTCATTTCTCCTATGAACGTAGTGAGACACATTAAGTTAGCAAATAATTTGAAAAGACCAGCTCACAGACACTGTGAAAATGTGCTTTTAACAAAACATAAATATTTTAAACCAAAATAACTTTCTAAAAGAAATTATTTTTATGGATCTGATCACTCTAAAAAAAACACACAGTTGATTGTCAAAATGAAATTCTGGAAGACATTTGGTCACTGCTAAAAGCTTTGTGCACTATTGGAGATCGTATGTAGCAAAAGTAATGAAAAAAATAGTAGAGAAATCAACAAGGCTCAGAATAGGGGACTTTATTAATGTAATAAACTAAAATGAAAACTTTTGGATTTCAGGAAATCCTTTAATCTTTCTATTTGACTAACTCAACACGCTCAGATTTTAAACCCAATTTCTTCAGTGCTGGCATCATTCTGACATACGTGCCTCGGCCGTTAACAAGAGCGAATTCAGGTGTTTACTCCAGCATGCAATCAGCTGTCTGCTTTGACACCGAGTCTCCATGATCTTGTCAACAGCCACACGTATGACAAGACGCATCAAATGCACACGGATGCACCGACTCATTCACATGCGCACACACGTGTCACACAGAGAAGGATCCCGGTTGTTAAGCTGGCTGATTCCATCGGTGGGATAGATTGGTTCGCCATCAAGCCTTGTCACTGCTGTCATCTTAATTTTGAGCTTTGGAAAATCCGCAAATTAAACTCGCATAGCCGAACACCAACCCTTTTTCTGTTCCGCGCTCATCAGAATGGAAAATGAAACAAATCTCAAACATGTTTTTAGTTTTTTTGTACAGTTTTTCCATTCCCACTCATGGCTCTTTAGGGAAAACGATCTACAAGACAAAAAAAAAAATAGCCATTATCTCACTTTTACAAATGCTTCCCACTTATTTAATCAAGCATTCCGCTGTGAGATACATCCCTTGCTTCCTACTCGATCTAAAGCCCACGAGGGGCCATAGGCCTGGTAAGCCTCTTATTTAAATTGCCATCTTATCAGACAAAATATCGCCCAGACATGATTTAAAAAGAAGAGCAAGTGGTAATAAGTCTGGGTCGAGTGAAGTGTCTTTAAATTAGGCCCACCAGCATACAGCAAAGCCTTTTGTTTCTGTTTCACCAATGTTTTCGGGATTCCCTAATGTAGACGGCAGCCGTCAGATGCACCACTGTGGAAAATTTGAAATGAATTAATGTGATTTAAAAAAAAAAAAGTTTAATTGCTTTTTACTTGGGGCAGATTGAGTGGAGGAATGTCTGCTCAAAGTTGGGTAAAAAAATTGTTTATGTGTCACAAATTTTTAATCTACTGTAATTGAATTTCACAGTAAACACAAGGATCGGCTTTATCAAGACTCCTTCAACACATCTGTGCTTCATTCCCCCCAATGTTGCCGAAGATTCAAATCTAATCACATCTATTCACCTTTATTCTATTTACTTTGAAACTGCTGCCTGAGGATTTTGTGCATTTCTGCTATCTGTCAGTCTGTCCCTTACCAACACATTCAACCGCTCCACCCCTCTCGATGCCTTCTGATTCGGGATATGCTCTAATCTCAAATCACTATCTTCAAAAGGCCATATGCCATGCTTCTCTTTTGGGCCTGCCTACGATTGCCTCCCGGTAAGCACTTTCCAGGGAGCTCTGTGGGGATTGCTCTGTTTGATCTGCCTTACCTGAACGACAATGGAGATGCAGGGAAGGATCCCCCTCCCTTGCTCTCTGATCTCTTCCACATGCCGGCAGCACTCGCTTTCTCCAGTGGGCATGGATGACGCCTTCCGAGAAATACAACGCTTTTTATTGCTGCTCAATTCCGGTCTTTTCAATTCCAATAGTTCAGTGAACCTAATCCAATTGGAACTTTGAGATGTCGGTGGGTACAGCAAAACACATCGAGGGATTCTCGCAGGTTCGGCACTGCGGTCTTGGGAGACTCTATAGATCCTGATGAAACACCAGTCATGGTTAGTTTTCTTCAGCAGCTCTAAAAGTTTGTTCTGCTTTTAATTAACTGATCAAAACTTTTACTACTTTGTCCGCTTTCACACTGTATACACTTATGCACAAAACATCTTAAGAGCTTTTAGATTTGTATTGATTCATTTTGAACAATTAATTTAAACTGAACAAATAAATAAAGGAGATAAACTATTGCAAACTCAACACTTGTTTTGGCATTAGTTGGAATGGAACTGCATGTTATTGCAATCAAAGAACAGCTTACCAATTATTTAGTAGGCTATGTTGTGTAATTTTATCATAACGTAGCACACAACAACAAATGCAACATTTAATCATATATTTTTTAAGGAATTTTTTGAAAATTGCCTCATAGAAACAACAATAACCATCCCAACAACACTTTTAGTTTTTGAGCTTTTTAAAGATGTGGAGCCAATTGTTGTTATGATAAATCAATTATAGAACAATTGTCCATTCATAGTTTTAAGAGGTAAAATGTATTATTTTCAATTTGATTCCGTAGTTACAGATAAGTGTCTAATAGAGCGATTCTGCATTGTTCGGAGCTGGATGTCAGAGTTTCAAAAAGCAATCCAGATTAGATTAAGAGGGATCCAGTGTTAATGCATCTTTGATACACTGATAAAAGAGGCTTATTGAATTTTAAAAAGAAACACAAGGCCTTATGCTTAAACAGCTGAGCCTCTTATCAACCTGCAGTTTATTTATCTCTTTAAGTCGGACGGTGGAGGTGTTAGGATCAGTTATTGACGAACAAAGCTTCTTAACTCTATTAATGATTTCATCTTTATACAATTGTTTTTTTGTGTGTATGTGTGTGTGTGTGTGCACGCGCGTGAACACAAAACAAGCCAGACAGTAAAATCCAGACGTATTAAATGTAATTGGAAGGCATCATTTGATTTAGCAGGCATAATGTAATAAAGATGTAAAACAGTAAGTGTACTCTGAACAAGCACTTGCTGTACAAAACTATGACTTGTATAGTATAAATATATTATAACACTTACTGGGTGAGTTGGATTTCAAAATAATAATAATAATAATAATAATAATAATAATAATAATAATAATAATAATAATAATAATAATAATACAAATCACTGTAAGGGTGTAAAGCAGTTCTTCGGGAAATTTGTCACAATTGTTTTCTGCCTAAAATGACGGACAAGGTTCTTGTAAACTAATCTCCAGTTACAGCTTTGGTTGATTGATTGCAGACAAGAGAGATGCTTAATAATACCAGGGATGAGTTCAAGTGCTTCATGTAAAAAAAAAACAGCATTGCTGTTGAAAAAAAGATCTCAACGAAAGTTAACGCCACCACTTCAGTAAGAATAAACTCATCCGGGCTTCGTTTGTGCAGAAAATGCTGCGTACGTCACTCTTTTCACCACTTAGCACGGCTTTAAAATCTTGCAAAACTCCTCCGCCAGCCTTCTGCACGGATAGAGGTTATTTCCCACAATTAACCTGTCTCCTTCAGCAGCAGCACTTCAAACAGGCTATGATGAAACACAGCTCAGAGGATGAAGTTCACAATCCTCCTTCAAAACTTATGTCCTCTTTGACACAAAATTTGCCACGAGAATAACATCCAGCTTGTTCACGATGTTTAAAAGTGTACATATTGACTTATTAAAGTGGTCCTTGATCCTGCGGCAGTGAGGCATGAAGCTTTATGTTAGGAGATTACAACAAGAACTAGGACTTCATATCTCTGATGAGACCTGGAGGGGCTCAACGGTTATCTGGCCTATTCTCATTTAAGTGGAAGATGAAAGTGGGGGCTTGTCTTCGGTCATGCATCCCTTAGAGAAATCCTGCAGTATGATGTTTAATAAAGCCTTAGAGTCTGGAGGGAATCGCTCTGGTCCTATCTCTTATGGCCCAAAATTAGTCATTTTTTTAGCTCATGTCCTTAAATGTTCCTCAAAACCAAATTTATTCCAATCCCCAACTCCAACAAGAACACTTTATACTCGAGGAACCTGTTAACACTTCTCAAGCCCTTTGAAAACAGTTAACGGCTATGTTATGCTGGATTTTTTGTATATTTTCTTTATATTTCCACTTTACATAGAAAAAGGGAGAAACAATAAATTGAACTCCTGTTTATTTCGTTAGTGTGCTCTGGTACAAAGAAATGGACTATTCTTATTCATTATTGCTGTTTTATTTTATTAGTGGCAGGGAGACAAGATGTCAGCCAATACTCCAAAGTTATTAAAAAGGAGGGGAAAAAGAAAGGAAAAAAGGAACTGGAGTAAAAATGCAACTTGATGTTTTGTGGAAAAATCTTTATTGTTTCTTGAAAATATTGTTGCTTGAACTCTGTGCTTGGTGAGTTGTTTTCCTCTTCAATTAGCTTTGCTTTGGTCTTGAAGTTGGCTTGGAAATAACGGGTTGGAGTAGATTACTACAATAAGAAACATGTCAAAAATAATCCTTCTGATAGCAGGAAGCACACACAAAGTGTAAGACACTGAACTGAGCTTTAACCGCAAGTTGAGTTTTTCCTATATCATTCTGCTGCAAAATTAAGGCTGGAAATATTTATCACACTTAATACTTTTTGTTCACAGTTTAACTTTGAAATGAATTAAAACCCTAAAATATTGAAACTGCAAGATAATAATCTGATCCAAGCTTAATTTGCTGCCCTCACTTTAAATCTCTTGTAAAAACTATCAATATGTAAGGCCATATTTTGATAAATGAAATTCTATTTTTTCTTTCTAATTTTTGGAGCTTCTTTAATCTGTCCATTAAAGCCCAATTAACTGCAACCTGCCCGACTCGTTAATTGCAGCTCTAACTAGTTGGCAGTTAAACGTTTTCTATAGAAAATGAAAACTTAATGATTCATGATAGGAACTCAATGAGAGTTCACACATTTACTTAAGCTTCATTGATCCTTTGCGTCAGTATCTTTGTCCAAACTACTTTGCAATTCATCAAGCAATTAGCACTGACCGGCTCTAAGTGTGGAAACCAGTAAAGCGTCAAAACTCACTTGTTCCATCTTTTTCATTTGAAAAGGTATTATATATTTTTTGAAAGTATATGGGTTACAGTTAAAGCATCACTCCCTCCTTTACGTCTGGTGCAGGTATAACAAAAACCTTTCCACTGCACTGCAAAGCCCAGAAATGATCAACCAGGGTAAGGGATTTTAGAAAGCAGACATTTGAGGAACAACTGGAAATATTGGGGGTGGGGGGGAACAAACAAACATCAACTGAAGGTGTTTTTTTCTTTCTCCATAAAATTAAAGCGTATTTTAAAGAGAGACAGTTCAGGGGCCCTTTGAAATCAAATGTCTTTTGACCGCCCCCTTATTGGTTCTACTAGACGTGTAAAGTTGTGTATCTTATGCCAATATATTAGGAGCTACTATGTCCTGTAAGTTGTAAATTTGAGTTTCTGTGGATCAAACTTGTTTTTTCACCTCAATCCACATTTGAGCAACTAATTTCAGTATGAGGACCTTAATCCACCTCAACTCCTTAACCTCTTTGTTCTGCTCCTAAGGCCTTTCCTGGACCACTTTGGCATTGTGGCAGAATGCATTACCCTTCTGAAAGAGCCCACAACCACCAGGGAATGTAGTTTTCATGAAAGGGATTACATAGTTACGATGCTTGATAATTGGTAATAGGTGTCACACTGGCTTAGACATGGATGGCATGACCCAAGGTTTCTTAGCAGAACTTTGCCCAGAGCCTTACATTGCCTCTGTCAGCTTTCCATCCTATCGTACGTTATTCTGGTTTGTGGTGTTCTTCAGGTAAATGATGCGCACACACACACACACACACACACACACACACACACACACACACACACACACACACACACACACACACACACTCACACACACACGCACACACACACACACACACACACACACACACACACACAGGACATCGATGTGTAGTAAAAAAAAACGTGACCAGGCCGACTTCCTCCATGGTTCAATTCGGATTCTATATACACCCATTTTATAAAATTTTCAGGAGTGAACAGAAGCTCAGCATGAGCAAACTCAGTGGTTTGTGCACTTACATTCTGAAATCTTTCCATAAGAACCAGCATTTCACCAAGAACTTGTTGATAATAATGTGTCAAAACGTGAAGAAATTTGCAATATTCGATACCGTAATTTATAAAAATTAAATGGTGGGCGACATGTCTGAAAAGATCAATAGTCACATACACAGATGTTGTGCGTCTCCTTTACTTCAATCAAACTTCAAATCCAAAAAGAATTGCCAGTGTTTAATTAAGACCTTTGATTATAAATGCAGTAAAACCTTCTAACATAAGTGATTCATTGGTAGAAAGACAGACTTAGCCCAGGGACACAGGCAGCGGTGTAATCCTTTTAAAATGTATTTAATTAGTGTATTTTAATATTGCACTTAAATGTAAGCTGTCCCCTGAAAATCACCACAAGAAAAATTGGGTCTGAATGTCAATTTCATTTAGTCCTGTTATAATTGAAAGTAAACAGAAAATATGAAATTCAGATTAGTTTGGACAGACAGCTGACTGAAACAAACAAACAAACAAACAATAAAGCCTCGCTAACAGGAGTGCAAGAAGCTCTAGTCGGAAGCTTTTTCTGCAGAACTGTTAATTAGAAGCAGGTCTCTGTTTTACACTGACTGTGCACTCAGTACATAAACTGGGCATGAAAACTGAACTGAAAATGTGATAATGACCAGTAATTTGCATCAGGAACGACACCGGAAGGTTAAAGTGGTGCTGACAGGGGAAACAGTTCTGCCGAAGTGCTTACACTGCTGTAAATCAATCAATCAAATTTTATTTGTATAGCACATTTCAGCAACAAGGCATTTCAAGGTGCTTTACATAATAAAAAATAATAGAAAAATAAAAACAGCATGTGACATTGAATAAACAGTAGGAAAGAGACATTTTTTGATTTTGAAAAAACAAAAAATTAAAAAAGATAAGAACCTACTTTTGTTACGGATTTTAAGCGCCTATCGTCGCCGGACAATGCCATCCGTTAAACATGGGTATCATTCAGGTCCCGTCACCCAACAGGACAAGGTCTCCAACCTGATATAAATGTTATACAGTTCAAAGTGGAAAGTGGAAAATGAAAAATGAACCATTGTTTCTTGCCTGAACAAGTATTTCCTGCTTGGTCTCACTGAGGTACAGTAGTTCCACATATTTTTAAGAGCTTAAATGATGGAATACAAAGTTTCAATTTGTCTGTCTCCCAAATTTAAAACCACGTGTTCAAGTCAAACACCCAAGGAAAGGTTTTTGCTTGCAGTTTCAGCAGACAGACAACATAAAAGCAGCCGTGATATTTCAGGATGGTAATTATTCCCTGGGTTTGAAACTGCAGTTCTAATGGTGGCTGAAGTTTCACTTGGCTTCACTTTCAATTAATTGCGGAAATGCATGTGCTAAGACGCAACTCGGTCTGACTGAAGATATTTGCCTAAAAGAATATGAGGAAATGCATAGCTGACGCTTTTCTGAAAATTACGGAATTTCCCCAGCATGCATCTAATTTGTCTTTGGAAGCTTCTCTAATTGCCCCGCCTTGATCGCTTTGCAAAGTGACAAGATCATAAAGCTGAAACTTATGACTTATGAATTCAGTTGCATTTTGCACCACAGAGGAAATTTGGTGGTTGTGTGTTGTGTTCCTACACTCACACAAGATATAATATTATGCAAATATTAAATTAAATAAAAAGACAAAACAAGAAGGGTGAAAAGTTCTGGTGTAAGCTATGAGAAGGTCGAGGCTGAGGGCATGCAGGAGAATGGATACGTTCGAGGCACAGAAAATAAACTCAATAGATCATATCGCCTGTGCATTGTCTTGTCTTCCATTGTGATAGGGCAAAATCACGTTGGGGATAAACACAGTGTGAATTTTTAAGAGGTGCCTCTCCTTATTTTTATTCCATCTTATTTCACCTCAACTCAAAATGACCTTCTCTAATCTTCGGAGGTGAATATTGCCATTTTCCCAAAAACCTGAATATGTGAGAAGAATGTGAGACCCACCAGGGGAGTTGAAACACAGGTGTTGAATATTACAGTATGTGCATTCCATTAGCATCTGGCAGTTTGAAGGATGTCGACGAAAAATATTTAAGCAGGACCGGTCTCTGCACCTCGTTCTGAATAGCAAAGGCAACTTGGGTCGGGAACAGATTGTACACATAAGAAAACGGACATAACACGTCCGTATGACTGTGAAACCAGTCGATGAATATTTCACACAAATACCAGAGAACATTATTAGCAGAGATCAGACTTTCCTTTTGCTAGTTTTTAAAGGAAGTGACGAAAAAAATATCACTTGCATCTTGCACCCAAAAAGGCCCAACAAATATAAGGAGAGAGAACGTATTATGCGCGAGTCCGACGTCTAAAATATTAATGCAAAAGGTTTTGTTTTGTTCTGTTTTATAAGTACATGCAGCAGAATCTCAGTCTCTGACTGTTGTTCCTCTGTTGAAACTGAAGCCAGAGGAAGGTGCAGTACAACTAAAGAAAAATGTGCAGAAATGGCATAGACCCTCACTTAGAAATATGTCAATGCACAACCACTGTACACATACACACACACACACATATA